>BGPR01002370.1:77985-105645 GCA_013235015.1 Araneus ventricosus | reverse complement strand
TGTCCGGAAAGTAAGTACCGTTTTGGAAAAACTCGCATAAAAAATGTTTTTTCAAAATGAAATTTATTTTTACATGAAAGACCATTTCGTAAACTATTTTTCTACATAGTTACTACCATTGTTCAGACATTTGTCATAGCGAGAAACCAACTTGTCTGTACCCTCTTCAAAGAAAGATGCTGCTAGTGAAGACAGCCACCGCTGAACACCGTTTTCTGCGTCGTCATTGCTGTCAAAGCACCTACCTCTAAAATCATTCTTCGAGTTTAAGAACAAACCCAAGTTTCATCACCGGTCACAATTTAGTTTAGGAATTCATTGCCCTCTTCACTGCATCGGGTACGAAATTTCAAAGCACTGCCAAGTCACTTCGTTTTGTGGACATCCGTTAGCATTTTCGGAACCCAACGGGAACACAATTTGCAATAATTTAAACTATTTGTGGCAACCTCATGCAAAACAGTTTTTTAAATTTGTAGAAACTCATCAAAAAGCATTCTTATTGTGAACCGTCTTTTTTCACGATTTTTCTCATTCACTTTTGCAACTAAACCATCATTGACAACAGAAGGTCGCCCACTCCGTGCTTCATAATGAACATTGGTGCGTCCATCATTGAATTGTCGAACCCACTTTCTAACCATTCCATCAGTCATTACGTTTTCACCATAAATCTCTACAAGTTGACGATGAATTTCAGCTGGCTTAACATTCTTTGCATTTAAAAACCGTATTACAGAACGCACTTGACACTCGGCGGGATCGGCAATCGTCTTAAACATTTTGAACGCTCACTAACACATGTAAACACAACACAATCCGGCTGCAATGGCGTCAGTGGACAGACAATGAACCAGAGACATGTGTGCACATGCGCGGAACTGCGACACTAGCGCTGCGGTGGCGGCAGAACGAAACGGTACTTACTTTCCGGACACACCTCGTATCTTTTTATTTAAATTATATTCAGAAAGCTTCATAGTATTGTTATTAAAATCAAATATATTGCTTCTAATTGTTATTAAAATTATAATGGTATTATTTAATAACAATTAGAATCAATATAGACAATAATATACAAAAAGTCAATTAGTTTACTAATTTACTTTTGTTTAATATGAAATTCAGGCAATAAATTTAATGAGTTTTACAATCCTTTTCTGCATTTTGCATTTAAATGTACATTTTCTGTATATTGTATACTTGTATGTATATTATTTACTTTTTTATCATGTGCTGACATGATTGTTTTAGTTGAGAGTCAAAGGCATCTGTAAAAATGCCTGGATTAAAGAATTGTTATGTCTTCAAGCTTGTGTAGCCTTATAGTGCCTGCCAAGCTTGCATGGGAGAAAGTGAAGACCCCCTTTTATTTTTACTTTCTCATATACAAAGAGAAAGTACTGTAATCGTCAAAATATTCGAACTCGAGATTTTGTTGAATCTCCACGTTTTAGAGTTCCCTGAGTCCGAAAAACACAATTTTGGAATTATGTCTGCCTATGTGTCTGTAAACACGATAACTCAAAAACTATTAAAGGTAAGGGATGGAATTTGTGGTATGTGGTCTTTACTCATAATTTATAGGTCTCAATCAAATTTTGGACAAAATCCATCCACAGGAAGGAAGTCTGTCCGTGTTCATGTGAACACGATAACTCAAAAACCTATATAGCCAGGTGGATAAAATTTGGTACACAGTTTTATCATCAGGAATGTATCAAAATTTGAACCAAATTTTGTCAGTCTGTATAATTGCATGCTTGTTACCACGATAATTTCTAAACCCAATGACTTAGATAAATAAAAATTGGTATGAGGTCTGCTAACATTAATTGTAGATCTGTGCCCAGTTTTCATTTCAATTGGTTGAAAAAAAGGCGTTCAAATTGTATGTTCGGTTTCTTCGCCATTCTGGGACTAAAAAAAAAGGTGTGAATGATTTGCAAGTTTTCCCCACCTGTGTTAGGGAATGGAATTCGTTTCTGGTTTTTTGTGAATTTTTTTCTCCACCCATGTTAGGGTCGAGATGAGAAAGTTTTGGGGAGGCCGCTCCTGCTGATTTTAATTGTCTAATCAATTTTTCAACTGGCCTAATCTGAAATTTTAATGCAGCACAATAATTTATTAAATTAACATGCTGAGATTAATTTCAGTTATTCATTTAAATTTACTTTATAGGTGACTTTTTAAATATATATATAGTTAACTATTTCAAATAATCAAAACATATATTAAAATTATATATATAATTTTAAATTGTTATATGAATTCTAAAAAAATCATACTTATTATTCTGTATTTAAAATTAATCATATTAGTGTGGTATTAGTAATTTGGTAATGATTAATGAGTAATATATTCTATCTATGTTTGTCTTAAATTACAGCTTACAGCCTATTGAAGATGGCAAAGAAGCTTCATTTATGTCGAAGGTGAAAAAGCAGTTAAAAAAGCTATGGAAATCAAAAGATAATGAAGAGATAACTGATGTTACTGAAGAGACAACTGATGTTTCTGAAGAAACTAAAAAATCCCAATGACACAAAATATATTTTGCTTAGTCATTTTTCATTTGTAAGTATCATTCTAGTGCATATAATTATGTTGGATGAATTTGTATAATTATTAATAAAAAAGAGAAATGTTTATCTATATTTGTCTGTTGTTATGCTTCGTATTGTTTATCAGTGTCATCAAAATACCAACTATACCATAGTCACAACATAATGCAATTATTTTTCTTTGTGAATTTTCATTTGATATTTCTATCTTATATTTAAATAATGTTCACCTAATATAGAATTCCACACATTTGAATGATTATTTAAAAAAATATTAATTAATTATCATTTATTTTTGAAACAGAAACTGCAATTGAAGGTGCTGTATTAAGTGTTTCATGCTTTTAATTAACATATTTGAAATAATTTGTTTAGTGTTTGCGAGAAATAGAAAGGGATTTGTTTCAATTCTCGCTTTCATCGCCAAGAAACTCGAGCATAAATATTTGCATTTATGATAGTTAAAAAAAAAAAAGATAATTTTTTTATTATTTTTGTCTATTGTTTGAAAGAAACTTCAATCAGGGGAAAATAATTGTTAAAAGGCCATTACTTTGAACTATATTATTTGTAGAAAGACTGAATTTTTAAAAGCTGAGAATGAAATATATATACTCTTTTAGAAAGATTGATGAAAATTAAAAGTTTTGTAGGGTAGAACATATTCTCTAATTATATTATTTTAAGAATATTTTCTTTTAAGAATCGGACATGGCACATTTCCGTGGTAACGTAGATTTCTGCTTTTTCGGCATCGAATGTAATCATTCTTGGGATCGATGCAAATCTGCATTAAAATTTTTGTTAATGTGTTGGGGGGGGGTTTCTCACGCAAACAAAAACTGTGCGGCGTGTGAAAATTTTGCGTATGGCTCTAAAGTGAAAGAGTTTCGAATTCATAAGATATTGCGTAATCCTGCCGAAAGCTGTTCATGCGTCTGAGCTATGTATTGATGTTTTGCCGCGCTTTGGGTTCAAAGTTTGTCATTGGGAGGAATGCCTGCAGGTTGTATTCTTTTCTGTCTTGTCTCGTTCAATCGTCTTTCATTCCATCCAATCAGAATTCAGAATGAATTCTGATTGGACAAATTTCTTCCAATCCGAATTTCATGAGAAAAAAAGATCTTTAGCTCTCCGTAAAGGAAGTCATTTTATTGCTGCATTCTTTTTAACATTCCTTTCTTCATTTTTGTTAGTTATTTCGATTTCAATTTTTAAAGTTTTCATTCCTTATCGTTTGTCTATCAACACAGATATGACACATTTGTGCGGATTTCAGTGTTTTCGGCATCGAATTTTGTCATTCCTGGGATCAATGTAAATTTGCATTAAAAGTTTTGGTGATTCGTTGGGGGAGGGGAGTGTGCTCACAAAAGACGTGACTAGCATGCAAACAAAAACTGTGCACCATGTACATATTCAAAATAATGTCAGATTTGATAGATAAAAGATCAGGAAGAATGTATATTGAAACATATTCTTCAATTTAGAGTGTTAAATACAAAATGATGAGCAAAAAGCAGCGTGCTTTTGAATATTTTAGAAAAAAGATTTTTTGCTTGATGCCATTGATAGTACAAAAATAGCTATAAGGAAAAAAAAAAAAAAAAAATCCAAGAAAGAGAGCAAAATTTAGAAAATAGCAGACTGGAGCCTAAAAGAAAACTTGAACTGTTAGCTCAAAAAATGAGAAAAGTCTTAATAATTATGTATAACCAAAAAGAGTTTTTACATGGCCATATTGTTTAGTGAGATAATTTTTACCATAGTTTTTTTTTTTAACAAAACTTTATAAGTAACTCATTTTTCACCCATTAATTTTCTTTTAAATAATATTTCTACAATATATTTAATATTTCAAGCACTTTTTGTATAAATTTATTCATTTATTGTCAATTAATCATACTTATTTTACCTCTCGGTGTTTATGTTTGATATGATTCCGTATTTATGAAGTTCAGCTTTTTTTGTTCCAAGCCTGTGTCATGTCTGAAGAATAAAATAAACTGCATGAAAAGAACTAATTACATTCCATTTCTTAACAGTTCTCGCTCATAAAATCATCAATCTTTTATATGTTTTCAGAAACAGTTATATTTTTATGACATTGATGGATTTGAAGGGATTTTTTTCAAGATGTCATTCAATATTTATTAGAACTTAATGATACAATTTATTCTTTGTTGGATTTCAGTGGCAGGTTTGAGAGACATAATTTCAGCGAAGATATGCCATGTAAACAGACTTATAGTACACTTTAAATCTGTCACTGCCAAATATGCTGCTACTTTTGTGAAAGCCTGGAAGTGTGTGTGCTAGTTCAGGTGTCATCAAAGTTGCGAGAGCTGTCAAAAAATAATTCTCAAGTAACTTCAAAATGGAACGTTTATCTAACAGGGTTCGTACTCCTCCTGAAAAACTCCTGAATTTTGCTTTTTTATTCTAAGGGCCTTGAAAACTCCTGAAAATTGTGTTTTATATCGTAATATTTCTTTTTGTCTCCTGAAAAATTACACTCGAAGAGCAAAACATAAAAATATGACGTTTCCGTTTTTTGTTATTGATAGAAAGCCGATGGAATCCGGAATTCTTATTTCTGGCCTTACTTAGTTCCGAAAGAGTCTACCGCGCATGTTCCGAGTCACCGCAATCGAGAAAGATGGGAGAATTGATATTTAGTATACTTTTTGCCAATTTTATAAAAATTTCCACACTACCCCATTCTCCCCTAAATTGATTTTTTCACGTTATCTCCTGAATTTTCTGTACTGTACTCCTGAAAAAATCCTTAGAAACTCCTGAATTTTACTATCATATATACAGTATGAACCCTGATCTAACTAAACTAATACTGCTTTTAATGCTGTTAATATTACTTGCTGCTGTTTATTTGCTGTGCTGTAATGCAATAGTATACAGCTACCATTTCTGGTTTCACTTATGAAGGTGATCATATTTGTATCCTGAGACTGTATTGTTTTTGCATAACATGCAAAAGGAAAAAAGTTTTTTTGCATAAAATGCAAATTTTTCCTTTAGGAAAAATGAAATTCTCTTGTTTTTCATTCTTTCATCTCCCATTTCAAATGCAAGTTAATATTACTTGCTTGCTGTTTATTTGCTGTGCTGTAATGAAATAGTATACAGCTGCCATTTCTGGTTTCACTTATGAAGATGATCATAATTGTATCTTGAGACTGTATTGTTTTTGCATAAAATGCAAAAGGAAAAAGTTTTTTTTGCATAAAATGCAAATTTTTCCTTTAGGAAAAATGAAATGCACTGGTTTTTCATTCTTTCATCTCCCATTTCAAATGTCGTATTCATCATCTGTTTAATCAGGCTGAATATTTATAACAAATGTAAAACGGTTACAGTATGCAGTTGTTTAAAATGAAAGATTAAAAGAAAGATGAACTTTCTTGTATATGAAGTTTGCAAATATAAAGTTTTGTTATTGTCAAAAATTTGTCCTTGAGATTTTGATGAATATCCATGTTTCAGATCTCTCCGAATCTGGAAAAAAACTATTTTTGGAATTATGTTTCTCTATCTGTGAACACAATAACTCAAAAATGCCGCAAGCCAGATGCATGAAATTTTGCTAATGGTCTTATTATTAGAAATGTGGATATGTGTCAAATTTTAGACCAAAATCCATTAATAGAATGGCTGTCATTCATTCAGTCTGTGTATACCTGTGCATGTGAACACAATAACTCAAAAACACAACTACTTAAATGAAATTCTGTGTGTTATCTTGGTTCAAAGTTATAGATCTCTGCAAAATTCGGACCCAGTTGGTCAAAGGAAAGATGACCAAAATCCATACTCATTTTTCTTCTCTATGCTATGAAGCACATGATGCCGCGGTGGCCTAGTGGTAAGGTCTCGACTTCGGGGCCGGAGGGCTCCAGGTTCGAAACCCGATTCCACTGAAGATCCATCGTGTTTTCGGTCTGTAGGATGTAAAATCATATGTAGGGGGCCAAACGTCTCCTGTTGGTGTGGTGCAGAATTTTAGAGAGGGGGTGCTAGTTCAGGAGTTGTTGTCATCTGACCGAGGTACAAAATTACAAGGTCCGTCTCAAAATGGTCCTTGTGTTGCTTCAAAACAGGACATTAATATAACTAACACTAAAAGCTATGAAGCACATATCATATTGCGCCAGTATATGAAGTTGAGGAGCGAACAGTCCTCTGGTTTTTTTTGTGGTGCTAAGTATGCAACTTTCCTTAAATGAATATTTATTTTAAAAGTGTTCTGTATTTTTGTTAAAAAAAATGCATAATATTTTATGGATTTGTTACATTTATTCCATGTCTGTATTCAAAACAAAACACAGGCTAAAATTATTTCTATTAGCACAGCATTTTTGAGGAATCAATTTAATTTGTAACTGAAGGGCTAAGTGAATTTATTGTTTTGATGAGTATGATATCCATTAATATAAGCCTTTGATTGTTCCATAGATGTGCTTTCATTCTAGAAGAAGTTTCTCATATTCAACTTTAGATTAGGAGGGTTGTCTTTGTTAGTTTGTTGTTGTTATTGAATTTATCATAATTTTATAGAAATATAAATATCTTCCTAAACAGATTTACAGTAAAATCACCATTGTTTTACTTTGCACCTTGTGTAAATATAAATAAATAAATGTTTATTATTATAAAAGTCAATTATTTATGGTCTTCAGCATTCCAGAATGCTTTTAATTGTATTGTTAATGGACACAAATATGCTTTTATTGTATTCTTAACCCTTGATTTACCCTTCATTCATATTTGTATAATTTATGTGGAAGAACTTCCATTTACACATCATCCCATCTTCTATTTCAGTTTGATGATATGACCTGAGAAATGGCAACATTACATTGTGTAGTACTCAGTCATAATTGAATCAATGTATGTTTGCATTCTCTAAAAAGTCATTTTGTATCAAAATGTTGAATTTATTACACATCAGTTTTCAATGTGAAATGTAGATTTGAAATGCTAAATTTCAATTTATGCAACTTTTTAAGAGTACCAATTTGTTATGTGTAAATTAACTTCTAATTATATTGTGATTTGATTTCGCAGCATTGTTTTGTTGTTGTGTTGGAAAAAGTAGACAAAGATGAAAAAACATTAAAATTTTATTGCATCCTACGAAAGGTAATTAAATGGTTCGGTACACATATTTATGTCATGGAGATTACATTCTTGAAATGTACCTTGGATCAAATCTTTACTGTTTTCCTGTTGCTTGGAAAAAATGTACCAATTCCTTTTTCTTAGTCTTATCAGCAATAATTTTAACCTTAAAAGTATTCATCATTCATAACTATTTTACTTTGCACCTAAGAAAATTAACTAAACAAATAAAATGAGAAAATCCTTATTAAAAAAAAAAACAGTATAGGGGAATAATGATAGTTAAAAAGTCATTACATGAATAAATAAGGCAACAAAACTTGATTTTGAATCAAACACCATTATGTACCTTTAAAATTAATGACTAGTTCTAAACTTCATTTTTAAGTACTTAATTTTGTAATGAATTACTGGCAGACATTTTAGTTAAACTTAATAATTACCTGGTTTTCTTTAAATATTGAATTTAATTATCTTTTCTGAATTATTTTTTTATCCCCAAAAATTGGTATGTGATTTTCTCCCCTATTTTGATTCATACGTTTTTGTTTTCCGTTGATACTATTGAAATTTTTAGAATTTAATTTGACATCTATTAGCTATAGGTATTTGAAATTTTAATATTTTTTCATTCAGTTGAAATTTATTCAAAAACAATAATTTCTTACATTTCTACTTTGATAATAGCACTCCAACTCTTAATAATCTTTTATCATAAAACTCTAAAAAATAACTTGGTAACTTCTAGATTGCCTGTAGCATCAAAGTACACTTTAGCACCGAACCCTAAAACAACTCTCACAAATTTCGTACTCTATAACTTCATTTTAAATAATGTCTACATCAACAGTATAAATACATCACAAATTTACCCTAACAGCAATAGAAGTGCTCAAGTGGATAAAACTTTACAGTCAACTTTCTATAGAAATTTATTGTAGTGTAACTCTTATTGGCTTTGACTTAACATTCATTATCAGCATCTTATAAAATTGAGTAAAATACATAAAAAGCATTCTTCAGGGAACCATCGAATACAATAATTCTTGAGGGTAAAAGTTACATATATAGTTCAATATACTTCATTTTATCTGTGATACTGTGCAAAAGTAATCTTTGCTGGATCACAGTTGTATAATATCCTTTCTGTCGAAGCAAATTATTTTACTTTATTCCAAAATAATAATAAAAGAATGGCTATAATCATTAATTCAAATAACAAAAAAGAAAGAAATGTGTTTAACTATTATTAATCATAATTTAGTAGATAATAATGATGTGTTTAAATAATCCCAAAATTAATATGCAGTTCATTTTAAGGTTATAAATAACTTATAATTTGTCTATTAACTTTCATTTAATCATTGCTCTTGATTTAATACAGTTTACTGTATTAACATCACTGAACATTTTATATGAAATTTTATTTGCAAAGTTATGCTATTAACTATTATTTAATAATGATTTTATAAAAGTTGTTGGAATAAAGTAAAATCCAGCTAAAGAGCCTTATCAAAATTCTCTTTCTATTTAAATATTGATAAAAGATGTTAAACCACTAGAAAACCTCTGAAATCTCTTTTTTTTCCCACCCATCTTTTACATACAGCCTATCTTTCTATAATACCTATATCTTTCCTTCCAATAGCTGCCTTTTTTTTTATTGCACATGGTAAGCAATAAATAAAATTTCTCTGTTCACAGATAGATGAGATAATGAGAAAGTTAAAAAATTAAAGTACATTTTCACTAATTATTTGATATTTTTTTTTCTTTAAAGTGTACATTTTTGTGATCCTGTGATTGTGAATGAAAAGCCATTTAAGATAAGTTTTTTTTTTTTTTGGAAACTTACTACTGATTATGAAAAAAGGCAGTTATAGAATAATTTAATTACAGGCAAGTAATATAAAGTTTATGGATGACTTTAAGTTTATATTCAACAGAACTTTTGCGATAGCTATTTTTTAATTTGTTTCCATTGATAATTTTTTCTTGAACCAACAGGATTAAATAATGTATTAATTTAATTAAATTAATTATTGACTAGTAGTTTTATTTCTAGGAAGGGCACTTCTTAGAAACTAGTTATTAATCCTGTAACATAACTCTGTCATAGCAGTGAAAAAAAAATCTCCCAATTCTCACAGTATTAAGTACTTCTCCTGTAGCTTAGCAACACCTTTATCATGCACTTATATTTTAAAAGATTCTTTTGGCACTAACTCTGAACTCTATAACTAATATTCTGAAACATTTTTATCAATGTATTTAAAAGAAATTCTTTAATTAATTTAAAACAGAAATTTATCTCATGAGTTTTTACTGTTAAGTTGAACTTCTTATAATTCAAACTGAAAATTTAAATCTTCATAGTGATTTTAAATGTGAAAGACTCAATCTAAGAAATTGTTGTAAAGCATTACTTAATATCGACTTACATCTAGAGATCTAATTACGTTACAAATTTTTCTTAATGAAAAACTTTCAGTTTCTTATTGAAGTTAAGAAGGTTGGGTACTTACGTATTAACGCCACCGCAGCTGAAGTTGCGCCAATCTTGGCGCATTAGCGCAACTTCAGCTGCGGTGGCGTTAATACGCAAGTACCGAAGGTTGAAATGATACAGTACATAAATTTATGAATGATTTTGAATGTTATTTAACAACATTTGATTAAATTTTGGAAAAAAAAATTATGCTTTTTTGCTGAAAGATTTGGAAATACTTTAAAGATCTATTTTAGTATATTCCTTTCTTACAAACTGAGCATATATCATTCATTATCAAAACTGTAAATTGTAATACTATAATAACAACAACATTTAATTTGCTCGCCTTACAATATTAGGAGTTGAACAAATATAGTCTTAAGTATACATGTAACAACATTCCTTATTTTATTCTAAAATATGTATGAAACCAACACACGAAAGGGATCTTTAAGCCTTGTGAGGACTAGCTTGTAAGTGGATAACACACATAAATTTGAAACACAGGTATTTTTGGCAAGTTAAATGACTAGATCGAGATGTAACAAAACGATAACAATATGTGAACAATAAATATAAAGTTATTTGACTAGGTAACAAAACACTGAATAACAGGTAAGTGTATAAAAAGCTTCTGGTTTCCAGGCGTCTAGGTAATTTATCTAAGAATAATACATATGTACAAAGTGAGATGAAAGATCAGACACAGCAAGATTTCAAAAGTGATTTAACTCGTCATTTGATAAACGTGAATTATTCAGTTTAATACGAACTCAACTAGAAATAAATAAAATTAAGAATGCTAAAAACAATCACATTAATAAGTCAAAACACATTAGAAGTAGATAAACATGCATAAAATGCCCATCAGGGAAATGACCTTTGAAAAATAAAAATGAAACAAATGTAGAGAGATAGAAGGATTGTAATAGGCATCGTCAGTGCATTTGATCTTGGAGATATACTTATCTTTGCAGTCATTTCGAAATTTGCATTGGCACTATTGACTGTATATTCTATTTTTTTCTCGAGTATGCAAATATGAAAGGCTCTCAAGTGCTCATTATAAAAACATAACTCTCCTTTAGAACATATCGGTTGATTTGGCTTTCTTGTAGACCCTTTCCTACAGTACATTCTTATAAGTATTTAAGGTAGGAATATCGAAAATTCCTTTTAGAACAGGGTTGCCAGATCAAAATAGCAAAATAAGGCCAAACCTTCTTAAAAATAAGGCCAAATTTGAGAAATTGACTGAAAACCTCATATGCTATTAGAAAAATGGCTATTCTTCATGAAAACGAATCCCTCTTGATAGGCATACGTTCAATGCTTTATTATTAAACTAAAATTTATGTGAAAGAAATTTAAAACATCTTTGTTCTATTCAGGAGCTATTTCGTTTGACAGCTCATTATATATCATTTGAAGTGCATAATATCAAAAATTTATTAAAAACCGATAGGATGAGTAATTAAAAATTGTTCTAAAAGTCATTAATGAAAATAAAGCCAAAAAAGGCCAAAAATGAATTTAAGGCCAAATGAAAATTCCTAAGGCCAAGGACTTTGAAAAAAGGCCAATATGGCAACCCTGTTTTAGAACACTTGAATGGAAGGTACGATTCCGTTGGCGTCGCCTCAGACAAAATCCCGCCAAATCTTAGCGATAAATGTCACCAACATATCATAGCGATGAATGTTGGCGCTTACGGAATAGCGCCAACATTCAAGCTTGGCGACGACTGGGGCCTGGCTAACGGAATAGTCCTCACTCGCCCTTTCATTTTTGCACACTTCATTCAAAAACTCTACAGAGAGCAAAAAGGGGGTCAGATATTACAATTGAATAAGCAAAATGAGAAACAACGCCAAAAATCCCCTTCCGAAAATTGAATGCTATGTAGTTTAAAACTTCCGCGCTAAGTTCTGTTCTGAATAATCCAAGCTGCTCAAATAAGTTCAGATCATATGCTACAGCGCTATTACAGAATGAAACCAGGTAGGAAGAGAGAACCGAATCGTAACTTGTTTTCTATGGTATTGGAACAACAGATAGTGCATCCATGGTTTAGACTAGGCAGCTGCTTGTTTCTTTTTTTTTTGAAGAAATGAGACGCTCACCCGTATTACCACCTGCCTCTGCAGGTGTCGCCGGTTCCTGGTGCTTCAAGAATAGATTGTGATCACTTCCCGTCCTCCACCGCGAACCATCAACACTCTCTCCAGTCCTTCGGTGAGCACTTCAATGAATTCCATATCTGTCGTTGGTTAAGGAAAGATTAGCTGAAAAAATGTCATATTTATCCCCTGAATACACAACTTTTGCTTTCATGCAACTTGGGATCATAATCCAGATAAATTTTTTTGTGATTTGAAGGATTTCCAGGGGTCGATCCAGGTGAAAATTGGGGCCGCTTCACAAAATTCAAATTCATGAAAACGGCCCCTTCACTAAACAAATTAACATAAAATCTAGAAATATGACTGCTAAAATTGAAGGTTTTACATGATAAAATTTTTTTTTTTCACAAATATTTTTATTTTCTGAATATTTTTATGTTCACAAAATATTTTTATTTTCACAAAATATTTTATATTTCAAAAAATATTTTTTATGTTCAACTAATTTTTTTCACAAAATAATTTTTTCACAAAATAATTTTTTTCACAAAAATATTTTTTTTTCACAAAAATATTTTTTTTTCCCAAAATATATTTTTTTTCACAAAAATATTTTTTTTTTTTTTTTTTTCCACAAAATAATTTTTTTTCACAAAATAATTTTTATTTCTAAAAATCTTTTTTTTCACAAAATATTTTTCACAAGAAAATGTTCCCCTAAAACAAAAACCTGAATCGACCCCTAATTTAGCACTTAAGCCCGGCCCCTTGACCCTATGTGAAACGTGTCTGAAAGTTAGTTCATCTATGAGTATGAATCGACTTGGTTTTAATGCATCTCAGTCAAGGGTCTATTCGGTACCCCAGTTGGGTTGGACGATCACTTTTCCGCACGTTAACAAGGGAAAAGCGGCGTCTCCCACTAAGATTCAGAATAGACTCCAGTTTCTTAACGCACTCACTGCCATCGACACGCTGGCGTGTCCAGAACCTATTACTAATTAGATGATCCGTTCTCTACAGTAGTTAAGAGACTGCAGAGAAGGGGTTATCTAATTAGATAGATGGTTCGAATCTCAGGTAGTGGCAGCTAATGTGTTAAGTTAGTCATTCACGACCGCTCAACTCCGTGCACATGGATTGGTGGCACTCCATGCCATTCTATCTTTCAGCCAATCCATGTAAGCAGGTCATTCAGGACTTCTTCACGCAACGCAAATCCAGTCACTCCGATTCTCGACCCCCGCCTTTTCCAATTTTCTCGGTGAACAACACCCCACATATATTCACGCAGCTACTCCCACCGGTGTTAATTTATGGCCCGGCACTCCAAATGGAGCAGTGGATATCCTGACCAATTGGATATCCAACTTTCCGCTCCACGCGCTCCAATTCTAATCATAAAACTTTTTATGCAAGGTAGCGGAAAAGTTCGCTAGTCAACAAGAAACAAAGTTTTCTGTAAGATTTTTAGTAAAATTTTCCCCAAGCTTTTATTATAAGTTTGTTTCAGGCCTTTCAAAAGATTGTTAAGAGCCCTCCTTCGGCAAACAAAATAGAACCCCCCTCCGAAGCCGTACTCCTACAGAGAGGTCCAACCCACCTTTTTTCACACCCCCTCTTCAAAGCCGTACTCCTGCAGAAGCGCCCACCCCATTTTTTATCCCACTTCTTCTGACATCATCTTAGCGCAACTTAAAGTTATCTGGAATGTCAATTAATTAGATCAATTAGGAATCTTAATTAATCAAAGCTTAATTATTAATTTGATTAATCTAATTTTTAATTGAACTTACTTGTAGGATTTCGTTGTAGATTGTGACAAAATTTCAAATTCCTACGAACTGGGGATCGAACCCGCGTTCACAGAGTTGGAAGGCAAGCGCACTAACCATTATACCGTACGGGGTTACCTTCTTTGTTATCTGGGATGTTTGCTCTAGAATCCAAGTTAGCAAACATAACTATGGGTGAAATAAAAAAGAGCAATTGAAGGATACAGTTCTCTTCTCCCGCTTTTATCTTGGGAGGTCCAGGCAGATTAATGAAAACGAGTTGAGCGTCTTTCGATTTACTTGTGATGACTTCGTTCAGCTTCACGGCGGTGTGCATGCGTCGGACGTTTGCCTCGTCCCTGGAAGAAACAACAGCAATCATTCACACTTCTAGTGAATTGGTGAATTTTTTAAAAAAATTATCATTCTTTGTGCATCATTCCAACAATTATAGACATATCCTCATTTTTTACTTTCTCGTATACGAAATATACAAAGAGAAAGTATTGTAATCGTCATAAAATTCGAACTCGAGATTTTGACGAATTTCTCTCCCTGAGTCCGAAAAATACAATTTTAGAATCATGTCTGTGTGTCTGTCTGTGAACACGATAAATCGACACGAAAACTATTAGAGCTACGGGAATGAAATTTGGTATGTGGTCTTTAAACATAATTTGTAGGTTTCTTTCAAATTTTGGACAAACTTCGTCAACGGGAAGTCTGTCTATCTGTATGTCCGCGGTCATGTGAACACTATTAACTCAAAACCTTGAATAGCTAGATAGATAACATTTGGCACACAGCTTTATCGTCATGAATGTAGGTCCGTATAAAATGTTGGGCCAAAACCGTCAAAAAGAGGCGTTCAAATTGCATATTCAATTTCTTTTAATTCGATTCTCATGCGCATGCGTACTGGTAGCAATCTTTTATTGTTGTAAATTTTATTTGCAACAATAAATAATGTTTTTAAACATGAATTGTAACAATTTTTTTTATTGTTGTAAATAAAATTCAAACCGATCTCATTATTTCAGCATTTGTTACGGTTGTGGTAGTATAAATTGTTTTCTTGGGAATTCAGTTCCAAAGCAGAATTTTCGCTTTAGTATTCATTGCATTGTCTATTTTATCGCACCTGCTTCATAGTAATATTTTTTTGAAACGTGGCAACAGATATTTGATTTCAGGTTTGTTTGTTTCACTTTCTAGTATACGAAGTATACAAAGAGAAAGTATTGTAATCGTCCTGTCAAAAAAAAAAATTTGAACTCTAGATTTTAATAAATCTCCACTTAGAAAGTATACGAGGAAAGTTTTTAGGGAGAATTCACTCCTGCTGGTTTTTATTTGTTAGTGTTTTGAAGAGCTATCCATTAGTAATAACAATTAATATGTCGGGGTATGATATCTACACTGCTTATATATCTTTCTACGTGTTCGCAATTTTATTGCACTACGTAATTTCCTTAAACTTCAACCCTTTGCGGCGCAGTGTGCCTGTTGATGTCACACCTAATTTCATTCGCTTCTCAACCGTTAACGAACTTTATAAATGGAAAATGAATAGGTTTTGAAATAATTATACCTCTTTTGGAATGTATATAGCAGCTTTATGAAATTTCTTTCGAATAGGAATTATTAGAGAAGTTTGGAAAATTCCTTAACTCAGAGATAAGAAATTTTTCAGTTTTACCCACAATTTTAGCAAATTAACTGACACTTTTCCTCTAATATCTTTGAAGTGCTTCAAGACCAAATAACATTTTTTGAGTGTATCAAGGTGGCTGTGTATCTAAGGTTTTCAATGAGGGGACCCAAAGGGGACGACCCTTGGAATGAAGTAAGTTTGTAAAAATTTTGTAGATTCTATGTCTGGACAATAACCAAACATATTTATGATGTTTATCTACCATATTTCAAAAAATTAATGCCTTGGTGCCGCAAAGTACAATATTTTTCTATTTCCATGTGTGTGTTAGGGCGTTGCAGAATATTATTGCTCTGCTTATTAAAACAAAAGCATGTCCTGACCGATAATTATTAAATGATGAATTAGATTTCTTACAGATCACGAGGAGTAGAAACAGAGAACTGTTTATTCATCTGTCTCATCCGTATATTACGGATCCTACCATGGTTTGGATTGAGGCCGCTTTTCATTGGCTCAGCTTCACGACTTCGCTTACTGAATGATGTCATAGGAAGGCTTAGTTTGGATTTTGATTTTATTTACAGAAAAAACCAAAATTATCTTTTAATTATAGACATTTGATATTTCAAGGAATGATGAATTCAAGATAAAGATAATTTTGGCTTTATATGATACACAGCCAAGTTTTTTTAAAATAATTTTGCTACCTACAATATTTTCATGGTTTTAAAATGATATAGTTGAAAAATAACATTAAAAAATATATGTTATTAAAAAAATGTCTCCGAACACAATGGATTGCCTTTATGATTAAAAAAATAATCTCATTCTTTTCGTCCCATCTTGTATTTCTTCACATAAGTAACCAAAGTCCTAATTTGAGTAATTCAAACCATGGTTTGTTAGTAGCATTTTGCTGTCGCCTTGTCTTCTTCGGCCCTGCCGCCGCCTTGATGTCGTTTTCAGCGGGAGGCTCCTTCCGCGTCGATGGAGATGAGGGGCCAGGCGGGGACCCCTTTTCGTTGGTGGCTCTTTTCCTTTTGAGGAGGTACGTCATCGCATTCATGTCCACCAGACTGAGTCCTGATCCGGCATTCCTGATGAACTGAACTTGTTAAGTTTGAGAGGCCATCTTCATGGTTTGAACCTGGTCAAGAAAAAAGCATAAGAGAATTTCAGCATCAAGGCAACTGATGACTTTAACCTAGTCCAACACCCCAGATAGCAATATTAGTTTATGGCAAATTGCACTGCAATCTGCAAGCTTGCAAGTTTCACACACAAGAGTGCAAGCGTGAAACAAGTTTGCGGTAGTTAACGCAAGCTTGAAGTCACCATGGTCGGTGGCAAGCTTGCATTTGTGCCTTCATTATAGCAAAAAACACAGTGCACGAACACAGCTCCGGATGGAACTTATCTACCGGTTCGAAGCAGACGCGCTAACCACTCAGCCAGTTGTCGAGGACAAGATAGATTTTGCCATTACATCGTTCGATCGATTCAAGCGATTTATTTTATTATTTTCTTTTGATTTTCAATTAATTTTGTTGAGAATATGATTTTGAAGTCAAAGAGAGAGAGAGCGATTTTCGCCAATAACTTACGTTTTGTTAGTAGACAAATTATGAAATTAGAGTCAAAGTAATTACTTAAAATGGGACAAATGTATGTTATTATTTTTCAACAACATTGAATTGTTTTTTCGGCTTTTAATTTTGCTTATAAACGTTAACCAATATAAAAAAGAAAAAGGCGATATAGTTTTTAAAGTGCGAAAACAGGTTAGTAAAAGATGAAAATATTCAAAATTTTTTTTATAAAAGAAGTTAGTTTTTTTTACAAATTATCATTGATTTATTGAATTAATAAAGAAGGGAAGGGTGTAGGAGATGCTATTAAAAATCGATGTTTTAAACAGAGACAGCATGTTATCTCTTTGTGCTATTCTTTGTATCAACCCATGGTAAACTTCAGACAGGCGAGGGCTGTCATGGCGAACTTGCTGCAAATTGCTCGCTTGACGTCAAATTATGACGACAAGGTAATATCAGGTCAAAATCAAACTTGTTGCAAATTTACGTGCTATCTGGGACAGATACGATAAGTTTAATATAAAATGAAAGACACACTCTAAAATGCTGTCTCCAAAGCAAATATTCTTTGACGACCGCACCATTGCACACGATGAATATGACTCGGCGCCGTTTTAAGAGTGTGTGCTTAAATTTCTAGATTTCAATCTTAAATCATTTCTTTTTATCAGGTCATTGGGAAATTTATTATATTGTGTTATTATTTTGTGAAATCAACATTGCTTGAAAACTAAAAAAGTGACAAAACCATTTTGGTACGGATATTCCTTCTTTATTAAACATTAAATATTTCGTGTAACCGAGCCATCCGCCGACGAATAGTCATTGATCCAACCAAACGATCTCTTTAACCGATCAAACGAACATCCACCACCGAACTGATTGACATATCGCCGAGGTCAGCACATCACACAAAAACCCTTGATCCTTAAACTCAGGTGTATGATTAAAATCCCATCCAAACCCAACTGGAAAGATCCGATAAAATAAACAGAACCCATAGTTGATATTTAATCCCTCTCTTTGTCCTTCAACCCGACGAGTCGATGAATTAAAACTGAACTATTATTGTTGTTGAACTGTCGATACCGGGTTTCTGTTTATACTTACATTTATACGTTTCTCAATTATACGTCGTTTACATTTTTTATTGCTTCTCATTTATAAGTCGATTACATTTCTATACGTTTCTCTCATTTATACGTCGTTTACATTTATATTTGTTTCTCATTTATACGTCGTTTACATTTATATCGTTTCTCAATTATACGTCAGTTTACATTTTATTTCTCATTTATACGTCGTTTTACATTTATATGTTTCTCATTTTATACGCTTGATAACATTATACGTTTTCATTTATAATAAATGTTTACATTTATACTTTCTCTCAATGATTCGTCGTTTACATTTATACGTTTCATTTTATACTGTCGTTTTACATTTCTTATACGTTTCTCAATTATACGTCGTTTACATTTTGTATGTTTCTTATTTACCGTCGTTTACTTTATATGTTATTTATGTCGATAGTTTATATTGCTTTCATTTATAATGTCGTTTACATTTATTTTTTCTCAATGATTCGCCGTTTACATTTATACGTTTTCATTTATAATGTCGTTTACTTATACGTTTCTCAATTATAATGTCATTTGTTTGTATCAAGTCCCACGAGTAAGTCGTTTACATTTATACGTTTCTCAATGATATCGTCGTTTACATTTTTTATACGTTTCTCATTTATATGTCGTTTACATCTTATACGTTTCTTCTGATTTATAAGTCGTTTACATTTATACGTTTCTGTTTATAATGCCAGTTTACATTTATACGTTTTCATTTATAATGTCGTTTACTTATACGTTGTTTCATCACAATCCTTCCATTCTTTCGTATTCATTGTGATTCGCGTTTCTGTTTCGATTATATGTCTTTTCATTTATGTACGTCGTTTTACGTCAGTCCTTCAAAGACGTATAGACGGTGTTTTGCTGTATTTCATGAATGGGGTTGAATGTTCTTGACGTATTCACGTTATAAATGCATTTCTAATTTCTTAATGCATTTGAGTCACTACAATGCACAAGATGCTGCACTGACCAGTTAGTGTCTCTTCGTTTCCCTTCAGATGCTTCAGCATTTGGGACCCTCTGTTCCATCAAGTGTGCGCTCATATAAGTGTGTGGGCTGATATATCACTATCCACCTAAAAAATAAAGTTGAAACGTACATGGGTTAAAAGATATAAAGTAACCATAAACAGCGAGAGCTATAGTTGGCATTATGGGAAAAGATACATGGTGTATTATTACGCCCTACTAAATTGTCCTGAATATGCTTTTAATGTAGATAAAAGTTCATTAGAGCTCCGGGAATCCGGACTAATTGTTTCTGACCTCTGTTCGGATTCCGAGGAATTCCGATTATCCGGGAAATTCCGTAAAATACTCTTGATATACCAAATGCAGTAGAGTGTTGACTCTGGGTGCTCCGTGAAAGCGTACGGAAAAAGCCGCACGGTACAGTGGCAAACAAGTTGAGGGTAAAAATTTGCTGTATTCATTCTTAAAGACCAATTCGAATACTTCCTTTAACTTAGGAATAAGCATTAGCTTTATTTCTGATTCGTCATTGTTATTTTTCTTTCCGTTTGATACCGTTACCGTTTGATAAAACTAATTACTAATATAATAGCCCAGATCTCTCGGTAACGCTCTGACGTCACCAACAATAAAACCCGCGCCATAGCACTGCGAGACGTTAAACAGCATTATTTTATTGTTAGATCACCTAAATTTCAGTGATTTTAAATTTAAAAGAGTAATTGTCGTTCTAATTTCAAATTTAATAGCTCTAAAATAGTGAAATAAAATTTTCTATCCATTGATATAAAATTTATCTCGCTCTGATCAATAGTTCCCGAGAAATTTTAAATTATGTTAATCCTATATTTCAAATTAATTTCCGTTTTTTAATAGAAAGTAGTAAATTACGTCAGTGGTATATCACGCGCCTGATATAGTTTGGACGCCACGATGCATCTCATTATTTAGTGCAATCGTGATGATATAATTTCATAATATTTTTTGACAACGTTAAAATTTACACAAAGACATCTGAAGTACAAGGAAAATTGTTAAACAACGAAAAATACTTCACACTGAATGTTGTTTACCAAGAGGTTTTTTGAATAAAGAAATATGCAAATAAAAAAATATCCTGTTATAAGACATGTTTATTTTATTTGTTTTCAATCAATGTTAAATATTTCTATCACATATATATCTATTTAAACACGCCAGACTTGACGGGAAATCTCTCGAATGAAGAGGCAATTTGCACCCGTCATACCATGACGGGTTATTTTCTAGTTCATTTATAAAAGTAAGATAAAATTTAAAAGATTCTTTCGTAAACTATAAAAATTACTATCTTTATATGCTAATTAATTGTCTTTTTATCAAGTAACTCGTAGTAAGTCCTTTTAAAAATTCGTCAGTTTAGTTTCAGTCAGCTAGATCAGGGGTTGCCAACCTTTTTACTTTCTTGTATACGAAGTATACAAAGAGAAAGTATTATAATCATCAAAAAATTCGAACTCGAGATTTTGACGAATCTCCACGTTTTAGACCTCCCTGAGTCCGAAAAACACAATTTTGGAATTATGTCTGTCTGTGTGTCTGCATGTCTGTGAACACGATAACTCGCAAACTATTAGAGATAAAGAGATGAAATTTGGTATGTGAACTTGACACATAATTTGTAGGTTTCTATCAAATTTTGGACAAAATCCGTCAACGGGAAGTCTGTCTGTCTGTATGTCCGCGGTCATGCGAACGCTATAATTCAAAAATTTGAATAGCTAGATGGATAAAATTTCGTACACAGTTTTATCATCATGAATGTAGGTCCGTATAAAATCTTTGGCCAAATCCGTCAAAACGTTGACTGTCTGTCGGTCTGTATAATCGCATCTCCAACGAATCCGCTATCTCCACGCGCATGCGTACTTGACGCAATCTTTTGTGCACGATATTTATTGACTCCTGCTTGGCGCTTTTGTTTTCATCCGATTCTCCATGCGCATGCGTACTTGGTAGCAATCTGTGCATGCGGAAAGATTGTCCTTGAGCCAAGAAAGAGTAGAAATCGGCACGCATTTAATCGGAACGCATCTCTTTACATTTGATTTTTTACCTAAATATTTTCTGATAGTCATTGTATCCTGGGTTACAATAGGTTCGAATTTTTTATCCACGCGGGGGGAGGGGAAACAGCACCTTTTCCGAGAAGTATACGAGAAAGTTTAGGGGAGACCACTCCTGCTGGTTTCCCTCGCGTACCCCTTGATTTTATTTTTGTTTTCGCCTGCCACCAACTACCATATCCAACCCCCCCAACAACCCCGTCCTATGCAAAGAAGTTTTATTAATAATGTTATGTTAAGTTAACTTAAAAGTGAAATGACTCGAATTTGAAGTTCTTTTATTAATTGTAGAATTTTCATGTACTGTCAAACTTTTTTTGTTCTTTTAAAGTTGGTTAAAAAGTAAAAGTTCTGTGTGCAGTGCCATTTCTTGCTGCTGCTGCAGTGTTGCAGGCATATTTGACTGAAAACATTGATGACGTGAATGAAAACATTTTTCTTGAATTTTTTAAATATATCTTTAAAGTTTAAATGAAATAAAAATGTATATACAGTGGAATCTCCCTATAACGAAATCGCTTGGTTCCAGTTGAAAAATTCGCTATAGAGAACATTTCGTTATACGGAGATTAGAGATTTTTGCAGTTATTTAAGTAAATGTTACAAACCTTTTAGTATGTGCGATAAGTTCAAAAATATTTAATTATGACTTTCAATTAAAAATGAAGTAATATTTATTATAAAATTGTTAAAATTATACTAATTTTTTTGTATAAACAAAATGCTCAAAGTGAAGACAATTCACCAATTTAGAGAATAATTTGTACTAGTACGGATAAACATAAAATGCTTATTGCCACATCTATTTGATGTTTCCATCCCCCTCCACTCCGATTCTTGGAATCTTGACCCGTAGAAATGTTGCTCCCTCTGTAGAAACCCAGGTCCCCACAACTAACTGCATTACCCTTCACATAGCATTCTATTGTTAAGTGTTATCGCTGGAATGAACCATGCTAGTGGTTCCAGAAACAGGCACGTGTGAGCGATTTGTTTGCACAGAAATTAGCAACTTTCTTCAAAAATGACAAAAATCGAAAAGATAAAGGTCTGAAAAAAATTCGTTATAGGGAGACAACCACTTCGTTATATGGAGAATATTTTGAATGTTATTTAGAATTCCGATTAAAAATTTCGTTATAGGGAGAAATTCGCTGTAGGGAGACTTCGTTGTAGGGAGACTCTTCTGTATATGTATGGTGTTTGTATTTTGTAATAACTGTTTTTTATTTAGCATGTTATGAACTTAAATTAAATGGGAAAAACCTTACTTTAAAGTGGTTATAATTTAGAGAATTTTAAACGAAATGCAGTTAGAAACAAAAGTTTTATAACATTTAATGTTATTTTCAAAAAAAAAAAATACATAGATAATTTGATTTTTAGCGTTCCCCGCTAGAAAAAATTTGCCATTACAACACTGGAGAACACTGATTTTCGATCACTTTGGCGAAAATTATTTTTGACTTTTCTTGTAGTCCAGACTGTCGTCATTCCAAATCCGTTTACATTTTGTTTCCAAGTGTATTAGAAATAAAGTTATAACGATTTTAAAATGCTTTGTCTGAAGCAAAACCAATCAGAAGGAAATCTTTAAGTGCAGTTTTCTTAGAACTTCGTTTATGATAAAATTTCCCCATCGTTAACATGATATCTCAAAATCTAATAGAGATATTCACTTGAAATTTTCAGCACATGTTCAAAATAGTATAAGCAATGAAATGAACTAAAATATTTATTGTTCGTGAAATACTTTTTAATTTACAGTTGATTTTTAGAAAAATTAAGTTGTGATTTAATGGAAAAGTGCATATTTACACATATTTTTACCCTAATTTACTTGCATTTCAATTTTTTCTTAGATTTCAGTTCATTTAATAGATAATTGTCCTCTATAACTTCTCTGCAGAAAAAAAAATAGAATTCCTGCGTTACAGTTTGGTGTAGAGTGTTAACCGTGTTGGTTAAATTTCATTAAAATTTACTACAAATTCCCATATTTCTCAAAAAATATTATATTTATGTAGAAATATGGGTTGCAAGGGAATAATCCCAACCCGCCTACAGATAAAAATGCTTCATCTAAGGGTAAATGCACCAAAGATAAAGAATGAGAAACAGCAGTTACAAACTAAATTATTTATTATTAGAACATAATATGAAAGGAGAAAAGGGTACTTTTCCGTTACCATGGCGCAAATGTCGCCAATTGCGAACCAAACGCGAGCCAAGTCGCCAAGCGAAGTGATTTTCCGTCAGCCGGGCGCATATGTCGCCAATTGTGAACCAAACGCGAGCCAAGTCGCCAAGCGAAGCGATTTTCCGTAAGCCGGGCGCAAATGTCATGGTGTAGACAAGCGAGCCGTCGCCAAACAGTGATTTTCAAGTCAGCGGAGCGCAAATGTCGCCAATTGCTTGAACAATAAGTCGCCAAACGAAAGAGATTTTCCGTTAGCAGGGCGCAAATGTCGCCAATTGTGAACCAAACGCGAGCCAAGTCGCCAAGAGAATGGTTGCAAGAAATTTGGCGGAATTCTACATTATTTGGCGATTTTTCGCTTGCGCCCGGCTAACGGAAAAGTACCGAGAAAAGTATTTACACAGGTATTATTTACATTTTAGACAAGAGGGATTTAGGGTTGTTACTTACTTAAGTTACATATCAACTTACACCTCATTAAAAGGTTTAGTTACAGCCATCGCCTATCGCCACCGTGCTAACAGGGAAGAGACCCCCGTAGCTGCTTTCGCTCACATCTACTGCATGTCTGTTCTATTGGATTTCAAAAAGTCATCTCATGAGGATTCAAACATTTCCCTGGGTTTTTTAACGGAGAGTTTACACCTACGCATCACGTGATTAGCACCGTGAGAAAACGCGTGATCGTTATCTTCAGATATCTTTCCACTGACACAACATTTATCAAATGAGCTTGTGCAGAAAGTGAAAAAATATTATTAAGAAGGAATTAAACTTACGCTTTTAAGCTAGACGGGAAAAATACAATTCCTACATTTATTAGAAACTTTTTGGTATTTTTTATGTTTATAATTGATAATGCATACAAAAAATATTAAAATATACAATTTTTGAAAAATTTTGTTCCGAACGTAGGGGGTCACCTTAATTCCTTATGTTTTCTTGTTTCCGCCATTAACAACTTTGATTTCACTTACCCCCAGGGGTACGTGTATCACAGGTTAGGAACCTCTGAGCTACACTGGTGAAATAAATTAAGAGAATTTGCATATTTTATCGAATTTCATGAAAAGAACTGAACTGAATGTAAAACCACTGCTTCTAGACGAAAATGCAAATCTTGTACGTCAAATACGTAAGCGTACACGTTAAGCATTTCGTTCGCTAGCACACCTCGGCGAATTTCTTGGTGTTATTTTGCAGCAATCGGTAAAATTCAAATTGTAACAGTAAAAATGAGTAACCACCAACGTTTAGATGATGGAATGAGGTGGCGAATTGTGGGGAGGCTAGAAGCAGGCCAATCTCAAGTCCAGATTTGTAGAGAGTTCAATTTAACACCCAGCGTCGTGTGTAACTTATGCAAACAGTTCCAGGATACCGGATCCATCGAGAGAAAGCCTGGGCAAGGTCGTCCAAGAGCCACCACGGCCACAGAAGATCGTTATTTGTCCATTATAGCGAGGCGTAACAGGGGTGCTACAGCTTCTCGGCTCTCCCGTGACTTGTATGCAGCCACAGGAACCCGTGTATCAAGGGTGACTGTTTCCAAAAGACTTCATGAGACAGGGCTGTTTGCGTCCAGCTCACTTCTACGAACAGGAGAGTCCGTTTAGCATGGTGCGGAGAGCATAGAGATTGGAGTATGGATCAATGGGCGACCGTTCTCTTCACTGATGAGTCCCGGTTCAGCCTAAACTCCGATTCTCGCCGTACGTTCATATGGAGAGAACCAGGGACCCGCTACCTACCCTCCAATGTCCGCGAAATCGACCATTATGGCGGAGGGGGTTTAATGGTCTGGACAGGTATCATGTTGGATGGCCGAATACCTCTCCATGTCTTTGAAAGAGGCACTATGACAGGTGTGAGGTATAGGGATGAGATTTTGGAGCCCTATGTTCGTCTTTTCAGGGGTGCAGTTGGCCCCGAGTTCATTTTAATGGACGATAACGCGAGGCTATATAGAGCTCTTCTGGTCGACGAATTTCTAGAGAGTGAGGATATTCTCCGGATGGATTGGCCAGCCAGATCTCCAAACCTCAACCCTATAGAGCATGTCTGGGACGCTCTGGAGAGGGCAATTGCAACTCGCAACCCCCCTTCGAGAACCATCCAGAAAATGAAAACAGCGTTGCTGAACGAGTGGGACCAATTGCTACAGGAAATGATAAACTGCCTTATTTCAAGTATGAAGTCACGCTGCAAGGCCTGCATATCTGTAAGAGGGGACCATACCCCCTATTAACCCTTTTTTGTTTATTCTGCAACCGCTGTTTCATAACTTCAGACTCCAACGAGTGTTACGCACGATCATGCGTGTGTATTACAATTGTTGAATGGTTATTTGTTTTGTATTGTATCAATGTATGTACATATCAAATTTTATTAAAATCGGTCCAGTAGTTCTAGAGATAATCGACCAAGTCTGCAAATTCTCTTAATTTCTTACACCAGTGTAGATAATAGGGCTAGTATAAAGGTCACTTTTCCATGTAGGTAACTCAAGTAGATTTGATAATTGAAACTATATCAGTGAACTTCCCAGCATAGCCGAAACCGGCTTTTGGGCCATTAAACGGAAACTTCCATTCCATTCCATTCCAGTGAACTTCCATTTTGCTTAAATTTCATAGCAGAAACGACCATTGTACTACAATAAGGAAAAACTCTTAAATTTTACCATTTCAACTACTTCAACTTCTGCGGTAATTCGCAGATGATATAAGAAAGTAGATAAATCTTTCTTCATCTGAATGCTGTTGTCTTCCAGCTCTGAAAAACAATCAGTGAAGGAAAACGTGACAAGAAAAGAAGGTTTTGAAATGATTTTAACATATTAACTTCAAAATGATATCGTAATTAGAAACTATACTCGAGATTTAATTTTAAAAAATTCGAAATTAACATTTACAAAGTTCGTGTCAACTTCCTTCAACAAATGAATCGAATTAAGCTATTTACATTGTAATTTAGAAGTAAATAAAATGCAAAAAATTGTATAGTTACAGAATTATGTATTAAGAAATTACTATAAGATATTGACCAGAGTAATACGTTTAAAATTTGATAAGTAATTAACTATATCAAAATATTATTTTATAATTATACATTTTCAAATTTACAAGTATAACAAATGTATCTATATCGTTAATACTAGTATGACTAGAATATAGTATTTTCTTGAACAATATTAGTAACAACAATACATATACACTACTTCTTCGGTAATAAAATCAGTTATGAATTTATTAATCTACGAATATAATCAATTAATGAATATAATCTATGAATTAATGAATATAAATATCCTACATTTAAGGATAAGACACATGTATATTGTTAATTTTTTGTGTCTCATTTCACTATTTAAATTACTATAATTTATTTAACTATTGTAATAGTTGTTCAATGAATAAGTTATAACTAAGTTTATTCACTTTTTATTATTTATTTTTTGAATTTAATTAAAAATAAATGAAGTTTTGAATTAACTCAGGTACCGAAATTTCTGGAAAAGTTTATAAATGCTACAAGAATATTTTAATAATGAACTTATAATAAGTTTATTTATGCTACTATTGCGAAAAGAAACGTTATTATTGAAAAATGAAATATTAATAATTTTCCAATTAAAGGATACGGGCAATGGTGAAAATCCTTAGCTTGCAATTCTTCCACACTCTCTGCTGCTTCAACAGGAAGGGCAACAACATTAACAAGCCACCGTCATCTAGAAACACTCGTCAAGGAAAAATAAATTAATAAAATATAGCTTTCGTTCAACAAGATTCATTCAGCTCTGGAATTAAAAATATTTTTCAAACACACCAATCATTTTCTGAAATACAGAAAAGCACCGTTTATATGTTTCATCATTTTCTGAAATACAGAAAAGCACCGTTTATA
>BGPR01002370.1:66064-77788 GCA_013235015.1 Araneus ventricosus | reverse complement strand
ATTTCAACTGTAGAAGAACAATACAGAGTACGTTAATCCGAAACAATGTTAAAAAATTGCAACGTGAAAATGATTATTATACAGCAAGCAAACTATGTGAGATATAAACACGTTAAGACACTTCCGAAAATAATAATCGAAGTCATTCAGTTGAAGGTTATGAAGTCACCTGCGCTCTGCCCCGTCAGCCAATGAAATTGTCAGCAACTTTCCGGGGAAGTGCCGCCGGAGGAAGCCAGATAAAGAAAAATATATTTCAACTGACCAGGAAAAAATTAATTAAAAAAAACGAGAAAAGATATTTTAACCGTTCTTGTTTTAAATCCGACAGAACCGTTCCAGTTATAAGCTGAAAAAAATTGAAAATAATAGTGTTATTAGAACGTCGGATGCAAAAAATTTAAGAACAAAAATAAATTTCGATGGCAAAACTGACTATTTTTTTATATTTCTCACAATTCAGTAAATTACGTTTGAAGCTCAAAATAAATGTCATTAGAAAGAGAATTGATTGTTCTATTCGATGGTGTATTAATTGTTTTTCAACGATCATTATAAAAAATGCTACATCCGTAAACGTGTCGAAAATGACACAAAACACTAAATAAAAAATTTTCTAGATTAAATTTTAAAATTCCGGCTTCGAGGTGCATTGAGTCACCATTACGACTAACTGTGTGCCAAATTTCATGACTGTAAGTGCGATAGATTCGTCTGGACATCGCAGACACTCAAACACCCACGGAAACAAACATTGCCTTTTATAAGTATAGATTTCATCACAGTCTCGATTCATTCGTAATCATTGTAGTGATTAAGCACTTCGTTCATACGACGCAAAAGACGCTTAGCCTCGCTATACGTCATTTGTCCCTTTCTAAAATTCACAAATCTCCTTCCTCAGTCATTATTTCTCCCTTTCTAAAATTCACAAATATCCTTCCACAGTCATTATTTCCCTTTTAAAATTCACAAATGTCCTTCCTCAGTCATTATTTCTCCCTTTTTAAAATCTCCTTCTCAGTTATTATTTCTCCTTTCAAAATTTATAAATCTCCTTCCCTAGTCATTATTCTCCCTTTCTAAATTCACATAAGGTTCCTCAGTCATTATTTCTCCTTTAAAATTCATAAATCTCCTTCCCTCAGTCATTATTCTCTCCTTTCTAAATCTACAACTTCCTTCCTCAGCAGTTATTCTCCGTTGCTATTAGGGGTCTTCCTAGAGCGGGACTATAACATCCTTTTCCTCTCGCCATTCCAAATAAAGGCCTACCTGCATCCACACGAAACGTGTAAAATAAAAAATGCATAATTAGTACTCAAGATATGCAATAAAGGAAAATTTCACTTTATGATAAACGTTTAATTTTAAAATTTAATTTATTGTTTTATACTACAATCAACCTGTTTCTTGCGCGGTAGATAGGGGACCGCATAAAAAGGAACTGCACAAAAAAAATATCTTAGAAATTTTACAAATACTTATATAGCAATAATTTTATAACATTTCCTTTTATGCGGTGGAGAGGGATCGTATAAAAAAAAGTCGTAATTTAGAATCAAAGATTTGATGAAATAGTGAGGAAGTGCTTCATCAAAAAAATAAATAACGAAATCTGCATATGAAATACTAAAAAAAAAAATAATTTCTCTATCTTACATGGATAAACTTTCAAAATTGATATAATCCACCACTTACTCCGTCGTAGTAAAAAAAAAAAAGGGAAAAATAACTACTGTCAAAACGATGATGAAACTTCTCCATGGAGGAGGAGCTCAGCATGAGAAACTTTCAAATGCATATAATTCATCAATACTCGTCGTAGTCAAAAAAAGGAAAAATAACTTAATCGTCTGTTAAAAAACGCATGGAGAAACTTTCCATGGAGGAGGAGTCACATGGAGAAACTTTCAAAATGCACATAATTCACTACTACTCGTCGTAGTCAAAAAAAGGAAATAACTAATGTCTCCGTCAATGGAGAAACTTCATACGGGGAGGAGTCACATGAGAATCAAATGCACATAATCTTACTACCACTGTCGTAGTAAAAAAAAGGAAAACAACTAACGTCTGTCAAAACGGCTGAGAATGGCTTTGAGAAACTTTCCATGAGGAGTCATAATGGAGAAAGTTCTAAAATGCAATATAATCTACTACTACTCGTCGTAGATAAAAAAGGAAAATAACTAACGTTAGTCAGGCAACGCATGGAGAAACTTCCATGGAGGAGTCACATGTGAGAAAGCTCAAAATGCCATAATTCACTTACTACTGTCAGATAAAAAAAAGTAAAATAACTAACGTTAGTCAAAACGAAAATGATTCAATGTGCATTATCGGGAGACTGTTAAAATGAACATAGCGTCTTAAAGGCGAATAGTGCCTTATGGTGTACATACGTACAGATAGAAAATATTTACAATTGTGTTATAAATGCCAGCACTACTGGAATCTATATACCGCACTAAAAAATCGCAATAAATCGCACAAAAAACAGGTTTGACTGTATGTAGTAATATATCAGTGTACCATTTGAAGACTTTAAATTATTATCTTTAAAATGAATCTATAACATTAAATTTGTGTAATAATCAAAGTTTATTATTAAATTCCTCTGCCTAATAAGTCACCCCATGTCAGACCCTTGAAAGATGGATACAACGGTAGCTTTACAGTAATTCCTTCATAAAACGCCAGATTGTCTGAAATAGATTTAATGAAATTCTATAATTTTCTTCCATTCAAAACAAGTTTTAAAATCATGTGGCGTCAGTTATATATATACTGTAAAATAAGAAACAATCATACGAACTGTAAAAAGTAATGCAACCACATAAAGATCTATAATAGCGAAAATGCCTAAGAAAAAAATCCATGGAAGAAAACGCTGAGAGTTCCTGGTGAGAGAGAACTTAAGGAAAGAAAATAACAAAAAGGGGGATATATAAAATAATATACAATGATAAACGCAAATTATTCAAAACTGATTGATCTTCAGTGACATTGATATATTATATATATATATATATATATACATATATATATATCATGAAAGTCAAAAAAATGTTAAAATAAAAATGAGAGATCGTAGTAAAACGGTAAAAAGGTATAGATTCTCAGGGAAAAGTAATCTATAGTCAGAACCGTTGAAAAAAATTCAGTGAAACTTCATAATTGCTCTTCTGCGAACATACGTATGCTACTTTACATTCTTGCCATGTTTGTTCTGTATTTATTATATATGAGAGCATATTATTATTATTATTATTATATATATTATATATACATACATATTATTACATAATGTTTCTCGTTGCTGCAGCTCAATAAAACAGTTTCAAGATGTTAACCTAGTTGCCTTAATATAAAAATATTTGAGAGGCGATATACTCAACATCTTAGTTGAAGTTTTAGTCAAAGTGTACAGAAAATCCTGATCTCTCTAGATAAGGAATAACAATATAACACGCGGATCAAAGTGAAGAGACATTGGCTATTTCTAAGTTACGTAAGGTTTTAGGAAGATGCATGGCGTCAAGGAGTCGCTGGATTCTGCTAGACGAAAAGCGTGAAACGATTAAAATATTTAGTAATAAATATGCTAAGATTGAGAGAGATTTAATATACTCCAGCTCTGGAAATAAAACGAAACTGAGCTTAAGAAAGTGATTTAAATACATTAAGACTTTAAAATACTATATTAGAATTTGAAATAAAATTAAGAGATTATTACATATATATATCCAAAAATTAGCGCAAATATTGTGAAAAATTTGGCGTGCCATCAGAGCTGCAAGAGTGGGTAGTGTTCACAAAGCATCTGTAAGTTGTTTCTTTTGTAACAGTAACATCTCAGGTTATTTCAATCTCGACCACAAGTAATTGTTTTTAACATGCTACATTGTAGCAGATTTTGAAGTAGAATATTCTTATGAAGCTGCAAAACTGCGCCAGTAAAGGATTTGAAATTTGGTTTTATAAGTGATATCATGACTGTAGTAAAGCAGAATAGATTTGTCTAATATACTACAATTCCCATAAGAAAATACCAAAGGAAGTGGATATAAATGTGTAAGTAATTGACGAAAACTTAAAATATTGTAAGGGTTAGCTAAAATTGGCACAAGTAGAATATTCTTATAAAGCTGTAAAACTGCGTCAGTAAAAGGATTAACTACCTAGATATTAAAGACTGTGTAGCAGAATAATAGCTTCTTTATTCCATATACTAAGGTTGTACAGCAAATCCGTCTTCTGCCAGATTTGTGAGTAAATGTATAAGTAATTGACGAAAATGTATTATTCGTACAAGAATAAAATTGATATCTATATGCGTGAACCACCATGCCATCTCAACGAAATTGAAATTTGGTAAAATTTTAATAAAACAGATAACTTTCATAATAACTTTTTAAATCACGATTTTATTTCTTCTTTCAAAAGCAGAAATAGTTGGACAGTTTTGGTCGAAAACTTCAGATTGATTTGTTTAATGAGATTTTTAAAAATAACTTTAATCCACATCTACATGTTCTACTGCTCTTGAAATTTTGAGCTAAAATGTGAATCTAGAGTTTTCAGGTATGCAAAAGATAATTGCTATTTGAAATTATCTTTAGTTTCATGTGGAAATTTAGAAAATACTACATTTAGAAGGATTGTATTGGGGCTTTCTGGCTGATTATTCAGGTCCAGCAAAAATAAATTTCCAAGACTAAAGTTTTTGTTATATTAGAAAGCTAGTCGGAGAGAACAATAAAAAATAGATTTCAATAGGATCTCATTATTATTACTCTAATTAACCAGTAGATAATGGATGGCAAATAGCTGACGTGCCCGTTTGACTTTTTTCAGAAGAGACCAAGTTCGGATAGACAAAAATTTGTTACTGAGTAAAGGCCAGTTTTCATTGGGTTTATATATTTATGGGGAATATGATAAAGTAAACGTATACTGTACTAGATTTGAATATACACAGCCTCTTCATAGTTTTGACTTTTTAATTAAAGCTTTGTGACACAACGAGAATACTGTAATGCAGAAAAGCTAACTGAAATCTTCCATATATAATTATTGGGTGTGGGTACATTATTTTTCCTTCACAATCATATATTATTTGTCTTTTAGGTATTAATAGGTAATTATTTTGGGTACTTATATTTTATTAAAAAAGGATACGGACAATCCACCATACATCGATATGTCCAGATATTTTACCAGTAATTTCGGGGTACTGGTCAATGCCTTTTGGAATTAACAGGGCGTTTTTACTAGCAGCAACATTTCGGACGTTTTCTAAAAAGAAAAGAACAATAGAAAATGTTTTAAAACAAGCAAAAACAAAGAAAATTATTTCATTAGATGCTGTACGAACAAAATAAACAGGCGTAGCTTCTCAACGTAATATTACATTTTAAATAGAAATTTCAACTTTTTGGTTCCGTGAGAACAAAGGTGTCAAACTGGCTGCGTTATGCGGCCCATAACGAATATTTTGCGGGCCAGCAAAGATAACAGTATGTAAAAAAAAAATTAATAGAAATTTCACAATTTAATTTTTGAAATTCTTAATTATATTTATGAACAATTCAAGTTTAACAAAAACTGCATTGTATCAAAAATCCACGGAAAAAATTTTAACGCTTATATTGAATTTGAAGCATAGTTTGAAGATTTAAAATTCCTGGAAGTAAAGTTTTCTTTGTTTTGTACGATTTTATCCACAGATATGGAATTACTATCTATATATATGAAAAAAGAGGTAATCGAGATGCATTGCTGATTAGATTCGAAGGCAAATTCGGTGAAGTTTGGACGTGAGAATTTTGCAAATATTTGAAGGAAGGTTTGAGAACACCCGAAAGTTAGCATATGAAATTATTTCCATGTTTGGAAATAATTATCGGCGTGAGCAATTATTTTCACTTATGAAAGGAAACAAGTCTCTGTCAGATCCAGAATTACCGACAGTCTCTTTGGATCAGTTTTGAAATTAATCACTGTGGACAACATACAAGGTGCCCAATTAAATAAGTGCCACCCACTTAACTTCAGAACGACGAGAACTGTAGTCATGAAAATGGTGTCTATGCATCATAAAACGTCGATGCGCTGCTACACATTAAGACAACTTGCAGCGCCACCTGGTAGAAAACTCCGGAGTTAGCGTTCCTATCTCGAAAACGGTACAATACAGGGAAAAATAGTCAATTACAAAGTCGTAGAGCATCATCGTTTTGGTACAAAAAGACACCTTTTGACAGAGAAGAGATACTAAGTATCAGGAAGAAAATTTTTAATTTACCATTGTCGCTTGTTCTTTTTTATACTGTGGTTTCGAAATAAACCGATGTTTCTATAAAAATTTAGGGTTTTTTTTGCGATCCACATAAACTTGGACCTGGTTTATATGGCCCCAGCTAGCATTTCAATTTGACGCCCTTGTATTACAAAGTGACAAATCAGTTTTTCAAAAAAGGACCAGATATTTGCTTTAATTAGATAGATGAAAGTAAAGTTTGAACGGATTCTTACCACTTATTAATATTAATTTATCCCGAATTGAATTTTATGAAAGAAAAATAAAAGATTTTCGGCATCTCGCAACAGTCGCATGCATTAAAACTTTTTAGAAGGAAGCTAGCTGTAAAATGACCCGCCTGGGACCTAACTCCATTAATAGGTTTATTATTATTTAATTTTTATTTTTTAAATTCTAAATTAAGTCAAAATTGGGAAGAAAAGCCATTACAGTAACTGGTACTCGGATAAATAGCTTCCAAATACAAAAATATACTTCATTATCAAAAAAATTAAATTTCATTAAATTAAAGCTTAATTCAAAAGCAGTTTAAATAACTTTTCGAAATAAGTGCAATTCGTCCCCTTAATCCACTGACTGCTTATCCCGCGATTTCCGCGGGTAGGAAGTAAGTGTGTTTTCTGATGCATCCTGGGATTTTCACAGGCGAATATGTTCATTAAGTATTATTAAAGCTTTGAATCATATTGCGCTTATAAAGCTTTGTACAGTAATTAACGCGTTGAAAGGAAATGTCAATTTCTCGAAAACTGTTTGGCGTATCAAGTTCAAACTTGGCGGTTAGATTCAGTGCGTTGGCGGATTTTTGTTTGCTCAGTCTCATTGAGTTAGCTTTTGTTGTTTATTTTTCAGTGAAAATGTCGAGATATAGCGTTTCTGAGCGCATTTTCATTGTTCGAACGTATTATTCGAACAACAACAGCCCAATTGTGACTCAAAGAAAGTTTGCGACTGAGTTTAAGCTTAAGACAACAGGTCCGAGTGAGTCGACAATCAATCGTTTGATTCAAAAGTTCGAGAGAACAGGTAGTATTTGCGACGACATGTTTGGCAATGTGGGACGACCGCTGAGCGTCAAAACGCCTGAAAAGTTTGAGAGAACACGCCTCATCGTACCAATGAAGTGTTTGATCTGCTTGAAGAGCATTTTAATGAGCGGATTGTGGCTTTAGGGTACCCAAAATCGAAAAATATGGGCATTGATTGGCCACCCTATTCTCCCGACCTGAACCCCTGCGATTCATTTTTGTGGGGTTATATCAAAGACAAAGTTTACGTTGGAAACCCCCAGAGCATCGAAGACCTGAAAACTGCGATATTCAGACAGTTATTGAAAGCATTAAAACTTCGACTCTTCAGCGAGTGATGCAGAATTTCGCTCTTCGTTTGCGCCATATTATAGCTACAGATGGAAGGCACATCGAACATGTAATCAACTAATTCCCATGTATTGTACTTTGTTTTAGAATTTAAATAAAATTTTTTGAATCAGTAGTTTTCGAGAAATTAATTTTTAACAACAGCGCGTTAATTACTAGTCACACTGTTGCTTGGATCAACGATATTTAAACATGTTTACAAGCGTTGTATCTAAATAATGATTTAAGAAAAATGTCAGTCAAAGGGTTAATTAACCTCAAACAAATTTAACTCGAATTATCAATATCTATTATTATAAAAAGGATTACTTGAAATTAGTTAAGGAGGTGCAGTGTTATTTCTTAAGTGAGATTTAATTTCACTCCAGAGACATAGTTTTGCATGAAACAAAAATAACTTTCGACATCTAATAATTTAAAAACTACTATATAGTGTAACAGAATATCAGCTGTTCTAGTTCCTTGCACCTTATTGGCTTCAAGAACATTCTGATTGATCCCTGAATTCCATTTCTGACGAATGCAATATTCTTTTAAGAACATTCGTATTCAAGAACGAAACCAGTGATTATCGTCTCGTTGTATTGTCTAATTTAGTGTTGGTATGTTGAATGTAAATTAACATATATTCATCAATCATTACCACATTCTCAATGCCAAACTAAAAAGCCTCGGGTAATTTAATAGAACTTCAAAATTTATTCTGCAGTGGACAAGCAACCAGAGACTGAAAAACGACAGCCCAGTTGGTGTTATGTAGAAGCGAGGTTTTTTGGATTTTAACATCGAACCATGTATTCCTTTTGGCTGCTTGACTCCAACTACTTCTTTGGATACAGTTAGTTTTAATGACCAATTATCGACAAGTACCTCTAAGGACACTCAACACCCTGAAATGATGACACAATTATCACTGGAAGTAATCAACAACATCCCTTCTACGGCCCTGGTACTTTATACTGATGGGAGTAAATCGGACTCAGGTAGGACGGACAGTGGCGTGCTAGAGCCGAGGATGGTTTGATTTTTCATTGCAGTTTTCGGAACCCAGATAACTGTTCGTTTTTCCGATCGGAACTTCTTACAATCAGAGAAGCCTTGGATTTCGCCCTTCGTTCTGAAACTAGCGACACCTATATTTTGACGGACAGCAAAAGTTCAATCAAATACTTAAAAAACTGGCCGAAAATTTCAGAAAAAACCGGTCAAGAAATTATCTCCAAAATTGTTTCACTTTCACAGAAAAGCAGAGTTTGCATTCAATGGATTCCCTCCCATGTTGGAGTCTTCGGCAATGAGGTGGCGGACTTGCTTGCGAAAGAGGGAAGTGCTCTTCCTTCTGCCGCCTCTGGTGAACTCTTCGTGTCCGAAATATCTTCTATCCACCAGGCTAAAGCAAATTCTACTTGGAAAGTCCCTTCCGCACACGAATGGTATGCTGGAAATCGTCCTGGTCTGTCTATAGAGTCCGAAGGTACAAGATCCGCACAGACTGCATTGGCCAGACTTCGTAGTGGCCATATCAAAAGCTTGACATTCGTCGACAAAGAAAAGACTTATTCCTCTTGCCCTTGTTCCTGTGCTGCTTCTCCCGCTCATATCATTGACTGTATTGGCGCCTCTGCGAGGCTGCTGTGGAGTGAGGGGGAAAATGAACTTGTGGTACTGTTAGAGCGACATGGTATCATGGACCTGGTCTAGTATTTAGACCAAGGGGACGTGAAACAACAACAACATTACCACATTGACCACACTAAGATGGTGACCCGGACTTGATCCTAGAATGTTCTTGCAGCCAATAAGGTGCAAGGAACTAGAACAGCTGATATTCTGATACTTTACACTACAACTATTTTGGTTAAGGGAATAAAGAATACGAAAAAAACGCCCCTAGAATCTTATATACTTTTGTTCTATGATGACATCATTAGTTACTAAGAATGTTTCATTTCCGGATTTTATTCAGTTTCTATTGAAATTTTGATACGTACCAATAAAGGTTCTTCCAGCTTCGGGACTCTGCCTCCAACCGAATGGCCAACCCATTATCACAGTGTTATGTTTGAGACCTCCTAATCCGGTTGTTTGAATTCTAAACGGAAAAGCAAAAAACATTCAGAATTCTAGATGGGGAATATTTCATTAAAGTCCTTAAGAAAAATTTATGCAATTTGAAGGTGAGTTGCTGAAAAATAATTTTCAAAGGTTACAAGGTTCATGAAATTTACTTACAAATGACTTAGACCATTTGCTATACTTGGACAAACTACTACTTCTGCAAAACCTTTAACTTTTTCTTCAGTCATCACTTTCTTCAGACTCTAAAATCAGACCAAGAAAAACACACGATTAAAATTAAAAATAATTTCAGCGTTTAAAACGATTTTCTCTTCAGCACTTTGCAATTCCATAAATACAAAAATAAATAGAACATTTGTTAAAATCTTTTCATGACTTAAGATATCCGACTGGTTTAAAATCGTCATTTTTGATGAAATTATCAAAAAACATTTTTATGACTTAATTTTGTAGCCTGTTTAACTAGCTTTCTAAAACTGCCTCACTTTTTACTCTACGTGAATTACAAATGGAGTTATAGCTGTTTCATTACCGAACTGTAAGCATTATTTTATGTTGCATAAAAACTTTAAATGTGTTTTCTGAGAAATGATATTTTTGAGGGAAACTACCGACCGTAACAATCATTTCTCAAAGTTATTAAAGTATTGATATGAAATTTTCTGAGATTGTTTTCTGTAATATGCTTGATGTTTTCCTCTGAAAACTAAGATACTTAAATATAAACGAAAAGCATTTTTTTATGAAAAATTACCAGTTTAGTAACTATGTTCAGCTATTTCTCAAAACTATTTTGAAGTACAAGAGATATTTTAGAGCATAACACAGATACCTGTCATAAAAATGTATTCCTACAAGGATTTATGTATACTTAGAATATGATTTTGTCTATGGCTGTTAGCATAAGACAAATAGTTTAGTCCTTTTTCTTCAAATTTCTCAGTTTTTTAAAAAAATATTATTTTGAAAGCCTAATTTTACAATATTTTCATAGTTTTAAAACATATGCAGTTGAAAAATAACATTAAAAATATATATAAGTTATTTTTCAAAAAAATGTCTCCGAACACAGTCGAATACCTTAACACTCTCATTTCTTTTGAAAGATCTATGAAAGCTGATAAATTTACCTCATTGGAGTTTCGAATTAATTGATGCATTTCACATTGCTTCAAAATTTTAATCTGTTGCATTAAAAACTCTCAAAACATGTACATTATGGTAAATAATATTCAAATGAAATCTAGTTAATATGAAAATTCATTAAAAAAGAGATTATTTCTGAATCTTTTAGCTGTTTTACCCATTTGCACTTACCAATTTGGCAGCCTGAGCTTCGCTGTGCTTCTTCGTAAATTCTCCTTCTATCACCGACGATACTAGAGTCAATCCCTTGCCTTTTAAAAGAATGAATATTTTATTAGCCTTATGAATATATTCATGAGATGATTCTGAAACAGCATTTTAAGGTCATTAATCATATTCATTATCTGTTTGATATGCAATTCTTCCAAATATGTTTTATAATATCTAAAGGAAAGAAAAATATAACCTTTGGCTTATAATAAAATCGAATTTTTACTTTTAGTTATAAAATATATTTGTAATTCTTACAAATATAAGCCTTTATGTATTTGAACCTAAAAGGACGAAAATTCAGACCTTCCTTATAATAACATCGTATTTTTTATTTCTATTATAAAACATACAATTTTTTCCAAATAAGTTTTATAATATTGAACCTAAAAGAAAAATATAACCTTTGGCTTATAATAAAATCGAATTTTTACTTTTAGTTATAAAATATATTTGTAATTCTTACAAATATGCTTTATAATATTGAACCTAAAAGGACGAAAATTATGACCTTTGCCTTATAATAACATCGTATTTTTACTTATTATAAAACATACAATTCTTTCAAATAAGTTTTATAAT
>BGPR01002370.1:51774-66054 GCA_013235015.1 Araneus ventricosus | reverse complement strand
TTTTACTTATTATAAAACATACAATTCTTTCAAATAAGTTTTATAATATTGAACCTAAAAGAAAGAAAATTATGACCTTCGCCTTATAATAGCATCGGACCTTTAGTTATAATAAAACATATTTGTAATTCTTACAAATATGTTTTATAATATTGAACCTAAAAGAAAGAAAATTATGACCTTCTCTTTATAATTAACATGAGACTTTTTCCGGATACAGATAAACCGAGCTGCGTTGAGTAGAGGAAGGATTCTTTCTGGTAGCCTTCAGGTTTTTAGTTACAATTCAAAATGATATGTACTTTGTTTGGAATTTTCATATATCAGGTGAAACATATTTTTACACTGTTTTCTCTATTTTTAATACCTATTTTAAACATTTTTTGGATAGAAATTTACGGATAACTATCTAGCTCAGAGGTTCCCAATCTGTGGTACGCGTACCTCTGGGGTACGGGAAGTACTATTTAGGGGTACGTGACATCACAGTCGTGAATGTACGAAACAAGAAAGCATGCGATTAAAAGAGTTACAGAATTTTGTTTCTCCAAGAGAATACTTGCTATTTAATAACTACTAGCAGTACGCGCACGGCGTTGCTCGTAGAATCAGGAATTCAACAAAATATAATAATAATAATAATAATTATAAAAACTCCTACAATGACATGAAAAAGTTCTGAAAACGAAACAAAAGATACGCATTATTGATTTAACCGCTTATTTTATTTGCGAGCTACAGTACAGAGTACGTTAATCCAAAACAATATTACAAAATTGTAACGTGAAAATGATTATTATACAGCAAGAAAAACAAAAAATCGGATACGAAAATAATAATGGAAATAATTCATTCAGTTGAAGGTCATGACGTATCTTGCGCTCTGCACCGTCAGCCAATCAAAATTGACAGCAACGTTCCGAAGAAGTGCTGCGTGAGGAAACTCTTTAGAGGAAAAATATGTTTTAACCAACCAGGGAAAAATTAATTAAAAAAAAACGGGGAAAGATATTTTAACCATTCTTGTTTTAAATCCGACAGAACCGCTGCAGTTATAAGCTGAAAAAAATTGAAAATAATAGTGTTATTAGAACGTCGGATGCAGCAAATTTAAAAACAAAAATAAAATTTAGATGGCAAAACTTACTATTGTTTTAAAAATTTCTCAAAATTCAGTAAATTACGTTAGACGTTCAAAACAAACTTCATTAGAACGAAAATTGTTCGTTCTATCCGATGGTGCATGGATTGTTTTTCAACGATCATTAGAAAGATACTACGGCCGTCAACGTGCCAAAAATGACCCAAAACAACACAAAACATTAAATACAAAATTTCTAGATTAAATTTTAAAATTCCGGCTTCGAGTGCATTCAGTCACCATTACGTCTACCTGTGTGCCAAATTTCATGGCTGCAAGTGCGATAGATTCGTCTGGACGTCGCACACGCACACACACACACACACACACACACAATACACACACACACACACACTAAATACCACACACACACACACACACACACACACACACACACACACACACACACACACACACACACACACACACACACACACACACACACACACACAGCCTTTTATAAGTATAGATGTCACTTGAATTGTAGATTATTACGAACTGTAATTTTTAGCCATCCATATAAGTTAAAACGAAATAATTACATGACTGGTTTCGTTTGCTTTGGCATTGAACTAATACTATTGTTCCTTTCGTACGCCTTGATTAGTCTTTATTTTTGAGTAACCTTACTAGCATACTAGATCAGAGATTCCCAACCTGTGGTACACGTACCCCTGGGGGTACGCGAAGACCAGTTAGGGGTACGCGAATTCAAAGTCTGTAATGGCGGACACAAAAAAACATATGGGATTAAAAATTTTACAGAATTTTATTTCGACAAGATCATGTAAAAAGTAAAAGTTGTGCAAGTTCTAAACCGACCCTCAAAATAAGTAAAACCAGCGGGAGTGGCCTCCCCTAAACTTTCTCGTATGCTTCTCAAAAATTTGTCATTTCCCCTCCCCCTGCGTGGATAAAAAATTCGAGCCTACTGTAACCCAGAATGCAATGACTATCAGAAGGTTTTTCATTGTAGATTATAGTGATAGAAAAATATTTAGGTGAAGAATCATATTCCAAGAGATGCGCATGTATTAAAACTTAGCAATATTTATTTTCTATCAAACTCTAGCAATGCAAGCTCCGCGTGCGGAGGAGAAAGCAGGAGAAAATAACCTCGTTCGTTATCGCTGAATAGAAGTAAGAAAATAAATTAAAAGGAAGTGAAATTTTTAGCTATCCTTATAACTTAATGCGAAATTATTACAATACTGATTTCATCTATTTCGACGTTGAAATGGAAATGGAATAAATTGTAAAATCAAAAGTAAGTTCTGCACATTTTATAAATTCCAGTCATTTGACTACGAAGCTCACCTAGGCCCTTAACATTAATGATAAAAACTTCTTTGTAGAGACGGATGGTTGGAAGGGGGATATGACAGTAGGGGGTACGCGAGGGGAAATAGGTTGGGAAGCTCTGCACTAGATCATCACTAAAAGACGAAGGAAGATCCAATGTAAATCGCAGGAGGTGATTGACAGGTTTCGATAAGTGGACTTCCAAGGCACATTCCAGAAGTAGCAAGAAAGATGTTTAATGGTGCAATGAAGCTACTTTGATGGAGACAGTGCGTCCACATAGATAAATAAAGTAGCTCTATGACAAAAGAGCTAGTCTAGGAAGTTTCTGATACCCCGAAGTTATTATGATTAGTATAAATAATAGTTTTTAAAAAATTATGGAGACGACAGAAATTATACAGCGGCAATCAAAAAGACAATATTAAATGGATAACTGCTTTTCTTTGTATTAAATGATGACACGTTGTTTAAATCGTTTCCTACGGAAAACATTACCTGAAATTATGAGCATTGATGAAACCAACGGGAGTGGCCTCCCCGAAACTTTCTCGCATACGACTAACACGGGCGGGGAAAAAAATACACCGCGCGCCAAAAAACGTGCGTTATTCCCTAAGGTGGGGAAAACCCTCTAGCCTTCGTGCCTTTTTTACTTACTCGTATACAAAGAGAAAGTATTGTAATCGTCAAAAAATTCGAACTCGAGATTTTGACGAATCACCACGTTTTAGACCTCCCTGAGTCCGAAAAACTCAATTTTGAAATTATGTCTGTCTGTGTGTCTGTGAACACGATAATTCGAAAACTATTAGAGATACGGGGATGGAATTTGATATGCGGTCTTTAAACATAATTTGTAGGTTTCTATCAAATTTTGGACAAAATCCGTCCACGGGAAGTCTGTCTGTCTGTATGTCCGCGGTCATGTGAACACTATAACTCAGAAACTTGAATAGCTAGATGAATAAAATTTGGTACACAGTTTTATCGTCATGAATGTAGGTCCGTATAAAATTTTGGGCCAAATCCGTCAAAGGGTTGACTGCCTGTCAGTCTGTATAATCGCATACTTGTAAAAATTATATCTCCTAAACCTATTGGCTTAGATAAATAAAAATTGGTATGGCGTTTGCTAATATTAATTATAGATCTTTGCTCAAATCTTGTTTCAATCCATTGAAAAAAAGTTGTCCAAATTGCATATTTGGTTCAAAATGCACATTGCGACTGTGTGTTGGCGAGCGTTTCGCTTATTTTACTCAAGTTAGCATAGTTGGCATTTGACCTTGGCGAAGGAAATTGTAGCTTCGGAAATTATGGCAACCCCCTGAACCCGAAAGTTCGTTCTGGACATTATCCAGACGGAAGGTATGGTGAAATCTTGCTTCATAAATGTAGTAAGATTTCGTTTTCAAAAACTTTAAATAAAGTTTTGCACTTCAGCGCGCGTAAAAATTGAGAACTTACGCAATTTTTTAAAATTGTTATCATTTTCCTTTTACATATAATCATAAAAATGGGCGCAGGTAATTTTAAAATTATAATGACTCAGGGTTTAGGAAGCAAATGGGACAAATAATGTACGGCACGTATGGAAACCCTAGTTAGAGGGAAAATGACACCTTTTTGGGAAGTATGCGAGAAAGTTTAGGGAAGACCACTCCCGCTGGTTTGGTCGTAGAATGGAGAAAAAACCGAATATGCAATTTCAACGTCTTTAAACGAAAATTGGAGACAAATTTGCAATTAGTGTTTCAAGACTACATACGAAATCTCATTTATCTAAGTCATTTCTTTTAGAAAATATCGTCTTCAGAAGCATACGAGAAAGTAAAAAGATTTCTTTCTCGAGGAGACTTAAAAACAACAGGGTAATTTGCATTCTTCTACTTACCAGCTTTCAACTGGGAAGCAAAGGCGATGAGTTTTCTATGTTTGGGCACTAAATCGGAGTTAAGTTTGCATAGAACAAGGATCTGGGGCCTCCAGTTCTTCGTGTGGGGCGGGCCTTCTTCCAGCCTCAGGAGGCTGTAGCGGGCAGCGGATAAGGCGAGACCACGTATACCATCGCCCCACTCTTTCTCGGCCCTGTAGAAGAAAGCACCAGTGAGTGTTAAATAAAAATTTGTTTCAAAATTATTTTTTCTCTAGACCCAGTTTTTACAAGGAAAATAGAATACCGCATAGATTATAGGTGAAAGAAATCTTCAGCAAATGGAACACGTAAAATGGCTTAAGCCTTAAGTTTTTCTATTGGATTTTATTTAGGAATTTTGCCTTTTGTTTCTTTTTCAAAATGTTTCTCGTTTTCACGGTTGGACAGATTCAGGCCACATGAGGGAATATTTTTAGACTATGGTCATTCCTTTATACAGAAAATTCGTCCAGTTTAGAACTACAATGGCGTGTGGTCTCTGAGGAAATATGCCATTTTGGTTCATATCCATTTATTCTTCGAATTTGCTTTCATTTTGATTGTATTTCTTACTTTCTAACTTTCTTTTTTCTATGTTTAAATATTTGATAATTTTCTGTTGTTAAATACGATTATATCTGCTGATTAATTTTAAGAAAATTATGATGATGAAATCACTTAATGCTGTTGCGTTGAGCGCGCATAATAGGTGTATTGTTGTCATTTGTATTATTGCTCTTTTATTAATTTGTATTATTTGTTATTATTGTTTACTTTCTCTATTTTTATATATTTTTTTACATAATTTTTGAAGTACTAATTTTGTTTCTTGTATTGTATTAGAAATAGCAGCATATGCGTCTTTCTATATAATGCAAAAATATTTTCAATTAAATTTGAGTTAATTTTAATTTAATTTCTAGTAATATTTAAATAATTTTTGTTGAATTTAATCAATTATTACTGTTAAGCCTGTTAAAGTTTCTTTTTTTTTTATCTCTATTAGCACAGAAATATCGTCAAAAGACCATAGTACGCCCAGGAATACTTGAAAGCAGCGGATTGGGCCCTGGATAATCATTTATCAAATAACGCAATTTTGTTTAAAAATGGCTATTTACAATTTTATGGACCTATTGTTAAATTACGATTTAAACCGTCCATCGGAAGTATTTTCGTTGTTTTCTCAAGTGACGTGATTCGATATTATTAGGAGAAATTAAAATTTTAAATTAAAATTTGAAACCTGACGTCCCTTCTTGACGTGGCCTTCGAAGTCGCCAAATTTGCCAGTTTCAAGATTCTTCACTATTACAGCAATCATTCTGTCGTTTTCTATTCACAGATATTCTCCGCCAAGTACATTACAATTTGGGCCGAATGTTGTGTGAATGAATGCGTGCAAAATTCCACAATGTTCCATCATTGTGTAATACTGGCCATTTTCTTTGTGCTAATCAGGAATTGCTTTTAAGGAAATAAATCATCAAAAATAACAGGCTTGCATAATGGAATCCTTTAAGGATTTTTCAAAATATTCGTTAGTGATTTAGAAGTAAAACTGTCAAAATACAAATATTCAGCTTTCCAGGGTATAGAAATTATCACCTAAAGCAATGAAATCGAATCACATGACGTCACAGTCACGTGAGAAACATAAATACGCATATCATCTTACTGCAAGTTGTTTTACTCTGGGTTGTTACGTCTTTATTATTTCTGAAAGATGCGCATTGAATTCCGAAACTAAACTGGCAGGCACAATTGACGTGTGTCATGTGAGAACGAATTGACTCCATACGATAAACATGAATCTGAAATACCTCATTGATACTTGAAATGGTCTGACAAAGAACTCTTTTAACTATGGTTTACGATCCTGCATGAGGATACGGAATTTCATGCCGAACAAATGTTCAACAGTCAGAGTTATTGCTAAATTTTTCAATAAAAATATACAAAATTGGTTAAGAGAATCATCTTGATTCAAAATGTTTCATTTCCATTTATTAAAAAAATGTTTTATTTTAAATTTAAGGGAACGGCTGGTAGTATGGGCCACTTAGTGTTTCTAGGGCCTGCCAGTAGATTGCAACCCATTATTTTGCCTACAGTTCAGTCATCAGTCTGCCATATGCAGATACTGGTTGACATAACTGCTCAGTTTCATGCCTCAGGAATTTTTCTTTCTTTATGACCCTTTTAGTGTTTGCTTCGTATAAATTTAGACGATGCCTTTTATGGGTACGGATAAAATTATGAAACTAGTGTTATTATTTAGCTTACTTTATTTAGATTATGGCGTGAAAGTTTCATCTCGCTGCTTTTAACCGACTTTAGCCATCACCTTTTTCTTTTTAATGTATGGGGTAGTATGGGCCATGTGCGTAAAACATACTTTTTTACGAAAAAATGCCTATGTTTAAGAAGAAGCCTGAAGCCGAGGGTTGAGAGGAATGATTTGTGGATGCCATGAAACTTGCACTTGCAGGGGGGGGGCGAGGCGTGGTGGGCAAGTGGTAAAGCAACGGCTTTGAGACCAGAGGGCACCAGATTCGACACCCGATTCCACCAAAACTCCGCCGTATATAGGGCCTGCTGCACATTAAATCATACGCAGTTAGCAAACACCATCAGCTGGTGTAGAGATGAAGTTTGGAGAGTGGAGTAGGGTGCCAGCTCAGGCATCTACCTCGTCATTTGACCCCTGTTCAAAATTACATGTTGAGTCCCAAAATAGTGTTCGTGTTGCCTCGAAACGTGAAGTTAATATAACTAAACTAAATTAATTCCAATTCCATGTGTTTTGGAAAATAAATTGTCTGACAGTGCTGCATCTGACCATTACGTGCGCTTAGAAGTACACTGCAAAGAAGAATTAATTGAATAACGAACTAAGGTTAAATAACTAATAAGATAACGATAGAAATCAAGAGCATTTCTTTATACTATTGCAATTTGTCTACAGAATCAAAATATATCCATTTGTACGAAAAAAAATTGTCTTTTATTATTTTAAATCTTGTGTTTTTTATTGTGGCCCATACTACCCGACATATTTACATTTTTGTAAATTATCGATTTAAAAATTAGTTGTCATATGTAATTTGAATAGCTTAGATAAATTTGTTTAATATAATCAACATGAAGAAAGGTGTTCGAAAAAAGGTTTTGAACAGTTGTAGCTCATTCAAATTAAAAATATAAATTTTATATTAAATTTTACTTAATGGGCCCGTACTTCCCGACGTTCTTCTACCTACCTTTATTTTCAATTGGACTTTCATTTATTTTATTTTCAGACGTATATGCACACTTCAAACCGCAAAAGAGTTTTTATTGGGCGTAAGGGTCGCGAATAAAAGTAAGTTTCAAAAGTCTTTTGACAAGATAATGAAATTCGAAAGAAAACCTAGGAATTAAGGACATTCCATATACTTACCCTCTAAATTCAATATATTTATAAATCAATCCAGCGAGAGCCATAGATGCTAGAGCGTAATACCAACTGCTTATGAACATCACAGCTAAACAGAGTAAGACTCCCAGTAAGGACATTGACCTGGGAAAGGAACAAAATGACTTATTGCTTGCTCAGTGATCAAAATCTAACAGTTTATAAAATCCCATTGAAATATATTATGAATATTAACACTATTTAAAGAATTCGGAACCTAAAAGGAATAAAAATTAAAATATTCGTAATGAATTACACATTATTAAGAATGAATATTTTTGCATAATTTAATTCTGAAAATTTTTTGAAAACTTTCGGAATACCTTTTTATACCTAATTTTTTAAGAATGCTTATGCTTAAGAATTTTAATCCTAAAAGGAATAAAAATTAAAATATTCGTAATGAATTATGCATAAATTATTTTGCATACTTTTGCAAACTTTATTAATTATGCATTAATTTAATTATTATAATATATTATTAATAATTATAATAATTATAATATATTAATTTATTATAATTATTAATAATATATTAATAATTAATGATTATTAATAATTATAATATATTAATTTATTAATATTGCATTAATTTGCATACTTTTGCATAATTATGAAATATTTTGCATAAATTATTAAGAATACGTTATTAAGAATACATTATTAAGAATGAATACTTTCGCATAATTTAATTCTGAAACTTTTTTGGAGAATTTCGGAATACCTTTTAATACCTAATTTTTTAAGAATGCTTATGCTTAAGAATTCTAAACCTAAAAGGAATAAAAATTAAAATATTCGCAATGAATTACACATTACTAAGAATGAATACTTTTGCATAATCGAATTCTGAAAATTTTTTGGAGAATTTCAGAATACCTTTTTATACCTAATTTTTTAAGAATGCTTATGCTTAAGAATTCTAAACAATTCTAAACCTAAAAGGAATAAAAATTAAAATATTCGTAATGAATTACACATTATTAAGAATGAATATTTTTGCATAATTTAATTCTGAAAATTTTTTGGAGAATTTCGGAATACATTTTTATACCTAATTTTTAAAGAATGATTATGCTTAACAATTCTAAACCTAAAAGGAATAAAAATTAAAATATTCCTAACGAATTACACATTATTAAGAATGAATACTTTTGCATAATTTAATTCTGAAATTTTTTGGAAACTTTCGGAATAACTTTTTATACCTGATTTTTTAAGAATGCTTATTTTTTGAGAATACTCAAAAGGGTCTTTTGCTTTTTTCACTTACTATGGCTAGAATACTTAACGGTTAAAAAAATTTAATACTTTTATAATACTAAACGGCTGGAATACATAACAGGGATTTTTTTAGGATACTTAATTTTTTAGAGTGCTTTTGAATACTTCTTCCATAATTTATTTCTGAAAACTTTTTAGAGACTTTTTTAAGACGCTGGGGAAAAAACGAAAAGTAAAATGACTTATTAAAGAATTCTAAACCGAAAAGGGATAAAAATTAAAATATTTATACCAAATTCCACACAATAAAAATAATACTGTTCGTATAATTTAATTCTGATTTTTTTTAAAGATTTTTCAAGAGGTTGAAAAAAAATTGACTTACTGTTCAATGATTAAAATGAAACGAAGCAAAATTCTATTAAAATATGAAGAATATTAGTAATATTTAAAGAATTCTTGACTGAAAAGGAATAACACGGATACGTGAACAATGCGTGATTAATAATAAATACTGTTTGCATAATTTAATTCCAAAAACTCTTTCAAGACGTTGAAACAAAATATTATTTAAAATAGCTGTTTACTTATTTCTATTCTTCAAGAAGTATGTTTAAATATTTGTTTTAATCCATTATTAAATACTGTTTTTAATTTCTATAGAGAATCTTAAGTAATTTGTGTAGCAAGAAAATTTTTATAAAAATGTATGTTTGCATTTAATAAGATACATTACTTTCTTAACGAATAAGCAGTAGAAAGTGAATGCTATTTAACTATAATTTTATTATAAAAATTATTTACGTGAAATCTTTTAAAGGAAGAGTTTATAAATTATTAACCATATTTATGCTTCAAAATCTTAAAAATTAAAACTGCTCCGAACAATGAATGAAAGTTTCTTATTCTTTGAATACTGAAAAAAGTATCTTCGTATGTTCGAATTCTCACGTAAGTAAAATGCAATTTTAATAGAAATCTAACGAGGTATTTTCACTCAAAAAACAGTAATTGCTTAATTTTTATTTCATTTTGTAAGCGATACTTTTAAAAATTATTTATACAGAACTGTTTAACAACGTAAATATTTAAACATCTTGATTAAAAATGATAATGCAGTAATTATTTTGCATAAGTATTTTAGAATCACAGTGAAACGATAAATAATTTTCATATTCAAAAGTAAGATATTCGTGATAAGAGTTTATTATTCTAATTATTTAAAAAGTTCTTTCAGTTTTGGATTTAGCTCACTATTGTTTATTTTAAATAAATATTAAAAATATTCTTTCAATAACTTCTTTAATCTTAGATTTATATTGTGTATTCTAAATATTTGTTTAAAATATTAATTTCGATGACAAAAGAGTGACTAGATGACAGAATCATGACAAAAACATGACTCACAATATACATATTGATCTTTATGAATATTTAATCTAAAATAATATTTAAGTTTATATTCACTGCAGAATTCATTTCAAATGTACGAAAAAAGTTTAATTTATAACATAAAATTGAATTCATGTCAAATTTATGCAAATTAACCATTTACAGACCGAATTCAGATGCAGGTTAATTTTTAATTACTTTTTTGCATATATCTCCTCCTAATGCTTTACTTTAACGATATCAATCATTAAAACATGAATAAAAGATTTTTATATATGTTTTTTTAATGTTCCGAATTGGGAACATTGGCCATTTCTGATTAAGCTCATTACACAAGACATACAAATGGATAACAGTGATAATCATACTGAATAATAAGACAAAATTATTCTAAAAATTATTTTTATAACTAAGCACATATATGAATTGAATTGAAATTTATCAACTAAAATGAATTAAAAATATATGTAGGCTATTACCCATAAAAAATAATTTAATCACTGCATGACTAAACATTGTGAGAGCTAGATTAATATTTTTTGCGATAGATGGAACCAGAGTTCTGCTCATGAAACGTCAAGTTTCTTTCATCTCACGTCACTTTTCTTTCAATCTGGCCTGCTGCGATTCTTGCTGAATTTCGACAACGGTGTAAAAATGGTTACTTTTCATATGCATCTTCGTCTTTAGAGAAAGAAATATCTCTAGAGTCCCTTAATCTGGTGAATGTGGTGGGTGCAGAATGTTGTGTTTGGCGAGTAATTCAATTGATAATTGCAGTTTACTCCGCAAAACTTGACGTTCTCCCGCTCGTTGCCATGTTCCTATCTATGATGTAATCGCAGGCTTCGGCACAATCTCACTGTAACCACTCCCATGTTAGCACATTAATATCACATGACACTTTGCCTTATTAAGGGAGCAGGTCATTATCACTGCCAGCACAATGATATGCTGTTATTTGTTTGCTCTGTATAGAGCTATTTAGTTCCGGAACGTTTTGCCAGCATGTGCTTGACGGGTAATTCAATCGATAATTGCGGTTTACTCCTCAAATCTTGACGTTCTCCCGCTCGTTGCCATGTTCTTATCTATGATGTAATCGCAGGCTTCGGCACAATCTCACTGTAACCACTCCCATGTTAGCACATTAATATCACATGACACTTTGTCTTATTAAGGGAGCAGGTCATTATCACTGCCAGCACAATGATATGCTGTTATTTGTTTGCTCTATATAGGGCTATTTAGTTCCGGAACGTTTTGCCAGCATGTGCTTGACGGGTAATTCAATCGATAATTGCGGTTTACTCCGCAAAACTTGACGTTCTCCCGCTTGTTGCCATGTTTCTATCTATGATGTAATCGCAGACTACGGCACAATCTCACTGTAACAACTCCCATGTTAACACATTAATATCACTTGACACTTTGCCTTATTAAGGCAGCAGGTCATTATCGCTGCCATTTGTTTGCTCTGTACAGAGCTATTTAGTTCCGGAACGTTTTGACAGCAACTGTATCTGTTTCCGAACGTGTTGATACTATCTATCTCATGTAGATTTTCTTGGAGTGTGCAGACAGAGCATGAAGGCAGAGGAACACGTACATCGAACACAGAAAATAATAATAATTGAAAAAAACTGCTGATGGCATGTTGTGTTATGAAGGGAGGAAATATTTCCGTCGGTATATTGCAATGAATATATTTAATGAACTGTTTGTAAATTATCTGTTAATGGGTGTACTGTCTGTGTATGTATTTATTCGTGTTGTGAAGAAAAATATAACAAACATTTTCAAATGGACTTTGTAGTAATTCAATCAGGTCTCCTGCTTTATCTCACTTTAAATATGGCGGGAAAGCGACATTCGCTTTGAATTTAACCTGTTCCCCAAAGGCTTTGTACGTTTGATTTGTATTATAAGCTGAAATAATTTTCATTAAAGGATTTAAAACATTTACTTTGAAAATAAAATCAACTTCTTACCAGTGATAACAGCGGAAGCGAGGTCTCCAGTTAGGGGTTTTGAGCAAACTTTGGAGGGTACAGGCGAGATTTACGAACATGTAACACATCAAGAAACACCTGGAAGAAAGCCAAGAGGAAACATTTAAGCAATACATTTAATTTTTAAATTCGAAATTCAAAATGATAATCCCTTTCACAAAATAAAGGTTTTCTTATAATAACATCGTCCATATCGACTCAGATGCTGAGCGTCTTTTCGTGCAGTGTTTACGACTCTTCGTTCTGCTGCTACGTTCAAAAAGTTCCGGAATTAATTTTGTTACGAAAGATTGAGTGCGGATAGAACCTGTTTATTTGATGTTCCCTCCGAAGTAACTACCCTCTGCAACTATGCAATTTTTCCATCATTCATGCAGAGATGTAAATGCGGGTTATAAGCCTCATTTCGCCACCAGTGGATTCGTTGCTGCACTTCTTCAGAACCTGAGAATCTTTGCCCCTAAAGCAAATTCATCATCCGAAGAAAAAGTCACAAGGTGCGAGATCAGGTGAATATGCTAGTTGTGGACGTATGGAGGGTCGTTGGTATGACCGTTTTGAACGTATCGGAATGTGAAGTTGAGGCAGGTAAATGACGAGAGAAGGGGCTTGTGTTTCGGCGCCTTACTATGATGGAGCACACACGACTTGGTCTTCCATGCGGCGTCTGCAATGCCTTTAATCATGAGAAACGCGCATGCGCTGTACATATTCGAACTGAATAAAACCAGTTCTGGCTAGTCGGCGCATGATATTTTTCTCTTGTTCTGCTGGCAGTGGCATAATTCATTAATATTCGGAAAAATTAAGAAAATTCCGGAATTTTTTGAACGTAGTTGTATAGCAAGTAAAGTTCGTGTAGCTATGTTCTGTCGCCTTTCCTTATCCGTTAAAAGAGCCAAGAGCGTCCTGTTTGAGTGATAAATAGTTCAAGAGCTTCAGAAGCGACTTACATGGTAAGAATGGGCGCAATGTGATCTAAATTTCCAATCAATATTCCACACTCACATATAGTGAGCGTGAGGAAGAGTGCTTTAGTTGGCTCATTTCTCGAGTTGCTGTACTCGAAGACGTTCAGGAAAGGAATGATGCCATCCCTGGCGATGGCCTGCAACAGGCGAGGGGCACCTGAAAGGAAAAATTTTCAACTTTGAGCAACAGAGAAGTACTAGAGTAGGACTAACAGAGTAGACATACATTTTGTAACATTCCCAATTGGCCATCTTCATTTTATTAAATTAGTGCTTATGCAAATTAGATCATAATGCATATGTGTAAAGGAAATAACTACGGATAATTTGTAGTTTGTTAGAATGCTTAGTTTCAAAACATTATTATTGATTTTAAAACTTTCGTGGACACCTAGCTTATGTTATTTGCTGGAACACCTAAGCTGCTTGAATAGCATTTCGTGTACAAAAATGTGAGGAGTACGTTGCTTTGCGTTTTATCTTGTCGGGAACTTGAACAGGAGTAGTAGTAAGTAGAGCAGCAAATGCCACTTTGACCCAGCAAGTAGAGCAGCAAATGCTACTTTGTCCCAGCAAGTAGAGCAGCAAATGCCACTTTGTCCAGGAACGTGTTAAATAAAATTTTTATGAAACTTATTACAACTGTGCAATATTTTTTTTATATGAAAAAATTGTAAATGTATGAAAATTTTACGTTTATATATGAAATTAGAGGAATAAATTTGGTAACATTCTCAATTAGCAAGCTTCATTTTTTAAAATTAGTACTTATACAGAATGAGATCATTATGCATACTTAAAAAGGAAATAACTACAGATAATTTGTAGTTTGTTGGAATGTTTCTCTTCAAAACATTATTATT
>BGPR01002370.1:28663-43976 GCA_013235015.1 Araneus ventricosus | reverse complement strand
CATGGAGTGGTCAGATTTGCGTGGAGTGGAATGGTCTTCAATGATCTACTGAAGGGTTGGATATTCGAACCTTTCGCACCACGCCACTCCAGTTCTGACCGGTTTGCACTTTCACCCTCGGTTTTGGCGTGGAGTGGTCGTGAATGAAGGGCTTGTACGAACTTCCGTCAATGGCGTTGGAATTTTTGAAGATGAATGATTTGATGGCTCCTCACTGAAAGTATGCTTCTACTCACCACATGTTCTTGTGTTTACATGCTAACTTTCGATACGAGATGTGTTGTACTGAGTCTTGTTCTGCAGATATTTTTGGTTTAAATGTTCAAGTGTTTTAAAGTTCTAATTGGTGAGTTCTTTTTGCACATTATACCTTGTTGAAACGTGAAATAAATGTTTATTGTTGAACTTTTTTCCTGGAGTATCATATGCAACAAACTGATGTGAGTCAATGATGAAGCAAGGCATATTTTGAGGTTTCCTCTAGCCCCTTCACAGTCCAATGTACTACCAATTGAGCGGTTTGTGTGGGAATTATTTATTTCAGCAATCAAGAATCTGTTTTAGAGGAATTATCGGTAAAAGTAAAGTTTACGGTGCACAGCCGTTCCCCCACTTAGGATCGCCAACCTTCTGTCCCCAAGAGCAAGATGGCTTGGCTTGGTGAGAAGATTTGTTTTGGGTGCACAATGAGCATTTAATTGTTTCCTTGTGCACGCATATTTACGAATCTTACATAGTAGGGAATGAGGACGCTTCTCATTGGTTCTCAATGTCACGTGACTTGGCTTGCTTTTGAATGATGTCATAGCTCCACTCTTAGACGAGAGTTTTATTATTAATCCGCTATCGCATCATGAAGACATCAAAACTCTCTTCTAATTATGGTTATGACATGATGAATACATTTTTAGAATAAAACAAATAAAGGACGAACCGTCAGCATTGGTAAGTACTGTTTAGTTTAACCACGTCATTTAGAAACAAGCCAAGTCACGTGACATTGAGAACCAATGAGAAGCGTCTCATTCTTTACTATGTAGGATCCGTAAATATGCCTTGAGCACTCAATGCCTTCGGCATCTTAAGTGGGTTCCTGGCAAATTTTTTAAACATAGAAAAACATCAGCGGCTACGCTTTCAGCAAAGCGGGAAAATAGCAGCTTAGCTTTTTCATTGAATGTTACGAAACTAGATTTTTTAAAAAAAATTCCAAAAACGAGAATTTCATTTCCAAACGATAAATTCGAAACAAAGTTTTATCCAAATTCGAAGAAATCAACCAATGAAATCGTAGATAGCACATACCTGACCAATAAAATCACAACGCTGAAGTGCGAAATAAAAATATAACGATTCCTGCGCGAACAAGACACGAATAGGAACATTCCTGCGCGAACAAGACACGAATAGGAACATTCCTGCTCAACCAAAACAAATGTTCTGACGTTGCCAATCCGTCTCCTGCTTGGTGGCAAGGAATTGGCGAGCTAAAACGGAGAGAAAGGGCTATGCACCATAAACTTTACTTTAACCGAATAATCTTACCTGTGCAAGATGGGAAAAAGATTCCAACCAATAATGTGAAAGAAGTTGCTATATCGACTAGAAGTTGATTGTAGGTGTCTCGGCCCTTGGGCTGGTACTGTTCTGGATCATCAGACAAATCGATGATGTCTCCCTTGTCACGGAACCGGATGCCAATGTTATCTGCAAAAGGAGATTAACAGTAAATTAATTTAAGCATAATTTTAGCGTGATAATGCTCATAACCTGGATACTATCTATAAACTGTGACATGCATGATGCAAAAATCCTTTTAAACGCTCTACAGAATCACCTGTTCGATCTAAAACTACCGAACTTGGCAGTTAGGAACTTCTTGGGTTGTAGATGCTTAGTAAGCAAGGGAGTTTTTAAAAAAAATTACATACATTTTGAACTAAAGATGTTTCCTCAATAACTTCGGAGCATATTATCGAACACACACACAAACCCTTTTTAGACTACTTTAAAATTCAAAGAATTACTATTACAGTGATACCAGTTTTATTGCCATACAATTTTTTTTCCAATTTTAATAAATTTTTCAAAGTATTTTTAAGTATAATTTACAACAATACTCAGCATTGCTGTAATTACTGCGTTTATACTTACGCCCGTTGCGACGAAATCAAATAAATTTTTTGTGTGCACGTTATCATTGTTTTAACCCCCTCATATCGAGCAAGACGACCCGGGGCGGTGTAGAAATTTTCCCTTTAACAGCGACGAAGGCCGGTCTGAGGCGATTGGCTTCTTCTGAGGGGAGGTGAGGTTCTGAGGTCGCGTTGGAGATTAGCTCGGTAGGGGGTCCAATTATTCTTGCCCACCGCACCCCATTTCCGTTCGCCTTAAGGGAAGCTTACAGCAGGGGGTGCTGTGGGTATTGTGCAACTTGCGCACAGTCGCATTTTCGATATGTCATTAAGTAGTGTTCTTTGCGCACAAGCAGGTTGCAGAAATGTTGTTAGAAAGGTTGCAGTATTGTAAACTTTACCGATGTCTATATGATTTGGCTTGGCTTTGGCGCATTGAAAACCTTTGACATATGACAATCAATCAATGTCAGTAGGAGAAAGACAATTCGTGCCCATGATAAAACAACGATGCTTCCCTTGGAAAATACTAAGGACCTTAATAACTGTTATTTTCAAACATAAGACTAACACAGATATAATTTAAATTAAACTATAAATAATCCATATAAATTAATCGTAATGTTAAATAAATTGAAAATACATGAATAATTTAATTATCAATTTCCCTTGGGAAAGTGGTGATTATCTCATAGAAAAGAACCCCCAAACATCAATCACTCTCTTAAGTATGCATTCTCTATTGCCCCTCTAGTTGTTCGCCAAGTTTTCCTGCCAAAGGCAATTAGGATCCAGTAAACCTACAATGTGTGCGCAAATTCCACTAGTTAATGATGTGCAGAAATGCGCCTGTGCGCATCGGACACAGAACCGTGTTGTGGTGGGGTAAATGGCCATGCATGTTGGGAGAGTCCAATTCATGTCGTATCCTCCCAAAAACTCCTGGTTTTAAAGGGCTAGAAGAAAAAAAGTTTCTTCGGGGTTTAAAAGGTAATTAAGAGTAAGTTTTTAAAGACAAACGAATCAGGCATAAGACATTTTCACGCTACGGTGTTTCGAATTGGAGGTTCGAATCTCCTTTTGATCTTTTTTCTTATGCCTTACCTACAGTAAATAAGATCTATATGATTTTTTATTTTGAATTTAATCACTAGAGCAAAAAATAATTCTACATTTCTCAAAAGAATTTTACGTCCAATAACTCGCATGATATAATTTGGAAAATTCGTATGCAAAAATTAGTCAAATTTCACCTGCTTCTATCCTACATAGTAAAGTTGTCTTACAATTGTGTCATGGCATCAACTCCTATAAAAACTAACTTAGGGTAATCTCCTCTCTGTTTTTCTGTAAGCTTCCTGATAATGATATCACTTACAGCATGTGGACAAAAATGCTTTCGCCAATATGTTATGCAAACCAGCGGGAGTGGTCTCCCCTAAACTTTCTCGTATACTCCTAACACATGTAGAGAAAACTAGAATAATAAAAGGCGTCAAATAAACTTCCGTCGCAAGTAAACCAAAGTTGGAACCACGCGTGGTTTGAAGGATCAAAACAAATTCAAATCCTCTGCTCATTCTTTTGCGCAACAGGACCTGGACAGGACTCCCTAAATGTTTGCTTCCTTACAAAATCACTCCAGAATTTGTTTTTGGCAAACTGCCAAGTTTCGGAGCGTCCCTTCCTTGCACAGGCATTGCCACCAGTAGGCATGCGCAGGGAGTTAGTTTCAAAACTGAACAAGTATGCGATTATACAGACCGACAGACTGTCAACCCTTTGACGGATTTGGCCCAAACTTTTATACGGACCTACATTCATGACGATAAAACTGTGTATAAAATTTTATCCATCTGGCTTTTCAAGTTTTTGAGTTATAGCGTTCGCATGACCCCGAACATACAGACAGACAGACTTCCCGTAGACGGATTTTGTCCAAAATTTGATAGAAACCTACAAATTATGTTTAAAGACCACATACCAAATTTCATCCCCATAGCTCTAATAGTTTTCGAGTTATCGTGTTCACAGACACACACACAGACAGATATAATCCCAAAATTGTGTTTTTCGGAATCAGGGAGGTCTAAAACGTGGAGATTCGTCAAAATCTCGAGTTCGAATTTTTTGACGATTACAATACTTTCTCTTTGTATACTTCGTATACGAGAAAGTAATATACGTTTTTAATTTGCATGTATAAACTATCATGAATTACATTTTTCCTGGTGGTGTGTCACTGCTTTTTTTACTTTGGAAGTTTGATATTTTACGATCATAATTTAAGAGGAAATGATTCAAACATCCTACTTTATGGAAATGTAATAATGTTTATCGTCATGTTCTTTCAAAATTTATGAGATAAAGAAACCCCGACAATAATTTATTGACACCCTGTATAAACCCCTTTGCCGCCCCAGGGCGCTAAGGCAATTGGTGCTCCCTGTGACTGTATGTGCGGTTTTGTACTGCCATCTGTTGGCATGTTACAGAACTAGTTTTGACATTTCTTGATACCATCTCGTGTAATACCAAAAATATTTTTCGGAACTCAGTGATGTCTGAACGTCGAAATTCCTCAAAATGTGGAGGTCGTGTAATTTTGACACTTACATTACTTTCTCTACGTCAAGTACAGTAATACCTCTGATTTCGTTGACTTCCGCGAAAAATGTGTCTCGGTTTACATTGGCGTTAAACTAAAGTTTAGGGTTTCTCCCCACTTTGGATCGCCAACTCTTTGTCGCCAAGAGGAAGACGGTTTGGCGATGTTGGAACACGTGTATTGCGCGCGCAGCGATCTTCATATTCGTGTCTTGCGCATGGCCGTTTCTTGCTCCTCGTTTTAATTGGTTTCCTCTTTGCTCTCTTCGATTTAATTGCTCGATTTAATCGAATTTGAATAACACTTCGGTTTGAATTTTGACAATTCTGGTAATTTCTGAACGGATTTGTTTAGACTGACGAACTCTTCGCTCATGTTGACTTTTTGTCGAAGGAACTTTTTGACGTGGGAGCTCATTTTGGAATTTAAAAAAAAGTATATTCCTAATGAACAAGCGAAGCTACTAGGTTCCCGCTTGGTGAAAGCGAAGCCGCTGATGTTTTTTTTAAGTTAAAAATTTTACCGGTTCCCTTTGGCATCGCGTGCGCAAGAGACAAATAAAAAGATCACTGCGCACCCAAAACAAATATTCTCACATCGCCAAACCGTCTTCCTTTTGGCGACAAAGAGTTGGCGATCCAAAGTGGGGAGGAAGGGCTGCGCACTCTAAATTTAGTTTAACCAACATTGGATTTCGTCAGAGAAACAGACCTCTTTGGATAGCTTTCTTGTTCAATATGAGTCCACTGACTTTGAAGCTGGTCTTAGTGCCAAAAGACCAAGAAGGGAAGTACCACAGATACTGCCTTGATGTCTAAAGTCCTTATGTCTAAGGTACTTATGACAGGGCATTCCCCTTCCAAACAAAAATATCGTCACTTCTTTCCCCCTTGCCGACTTCCATACGCCAAGAAGAGTCTTTAGAAAGGTATAAAAATGTAAATGTCATGTTGAAAGTTCATTTATTCTTTGAATTAGTCTTTTATATTCATTTTGTATTAATTTCTTATCGTTTTTAGTATTAAACACAATATTTACTCTATACAAAATGGGTGTTTGGTATGTATTTTGGACTGTTTAGAACGAAATAATTGGACTTGCATTGATTCATATGGAAATATTTCCCTCGATTTTGGATTTCGCCGAATGTTTATGACAAATTATCAACAAAAACCGAGGTAGTTTAGTTATATTAACGTCCCGTTCTGAAGCAACACCAGGGCTATTTTGGGACGGACCTCGTAATTTTGAACCTCGGCTGGATGACGGGGACGACACCTGAGCTGGCAACACCTCTCCAAGCTTCCACACCACACCAACGGGTGGACATTTGGCTCCCTACGTAGAATTTAACGTGCAACAGGCCCAATATACAATGGATATTCAGTGGAAACGGGTTTCGACCCCGGACCCCTACGGCCCCAAAGCCGAGACCTTAGCACTGGGCCACCGCGGCATCGAAAACTTAGGTATCAATATAAGTAAAAAGAGTGAGACACACAGAAACTGTGCAGAAAGTTTCTCAACCCAAAATACTCCACTGGAGAGTCCAGGTGTGGCTTGTAGCAATTTGGGATTTCGCCGAATGTTTCGGACAGATTATCAACGAAAACCGAGGTATCACTGTAAGTAAAAAGAGCGAGACACACAGAAACTGTGCAGAAGGTTTCTCACCCCAAAATACTCCACTGGAGAGTCCAGGTGTGGCTTGTAGCAATTTGGGATTTCGCCGAATGTTTCGGACAGATTATCAACGAAAACCGAGGTATCACTGTAAGTAAAAAGAGCGAGACACACAGAAACTGTGCAGAAGGTTTCTCACCCCAAAATACTCCGCTGGAGAGTCCAGGTATGGCTTGTAGCAATTTGGCTTCGTGAGTCTCAAAATATTGATCGCACTGCCAGATAATGTCATCGGTGTTGTTGCTGACGGTAGAGTTTGACAGCTTGGAGCAGTACTTGTAGAACAGGGAATTGGTGACATTTCTCTCCTTACTACACACCACGTTGTCTTTTGAACTGAGAATTCTATCCCCTAAAACGCAGAACCTGAGAGAAAAGACATTGCAAATAATATGTAATAAAATTTCTTTCTTTCAATTTTTATAAATTTTATATAATACAGATATATTAGTTTATGAAACGAATGATTCAATTTTTATAAATTTTGTATAATACAGAAATATTAGTTTATGAAACGAATGATTCAATTTTTATAAATTTTGTATAATCCAGAAATATTAGTTTATGAAACGAATGATTCAAATTTCATAAATTTTGTATAATACAGAAATATTAGTGTATGAAACGAATGATTCAATTTTTTTTAACAACATTGCACTCACATTCTTCAATCCTAGTACAATTTTAGTACAGCTGTCCCCTTCATTTTCGACGGCTGTACTCGACGGATAAGAGAATTAAATGCTGTCTTAAAATTGAATTAATTTTGAGTTATACGTTAACAATTTTTTTTTCGTTATGTTAGCTGTACTCGATCGACAAGAGTGTTGTTGTTGAAATAGAATTAAATGCTGTCTTAAAATTGAATTAATTTTGAGTTATAGGTTAACAATTTTTTCGTTACGTTAGCTGCACTCGATGGACAAGAGTGTTATTGACGAAATAAAATTAAATGCTGTCTTAAAATTGAATTCATTTTGAGTTATAGGTTAACATTTTTTTCGTTACGTAAGCTGCACTAGATGGACAGGAGTGTTGTTGATGAAATAGAATTAAATGCTGTCTTAAAACTGAATAAATTTTGAGTTATAGGTTAACATTCTATTCATTACCATCAATTCCAATTTCGTTAGCAAGTGCTCATTCCGCGATTTCAGCAAGGTTAGAAGTAAGTCTGTTGCCCCCTGTATCTCGCGGTTTTCTCAAGCTAATGTGTTTACTTTTTACTATTATAGCATTGAATTATATTATACAGTAGAACCCCCTGAATCCGAAGAGACAGATTTGGACTGTTATATTAGTTATTTAAGCAGTGCTCTCTTTTTGTATTTTCTTCCCATTGATTGTATATATATTAATTTCACACTTTTATCTTGACTGATCTTACAAAGTTTGGCGCAGCATGGTCCAACCTATGGCTCTTGCGCTATAAAACCGAACTCAAGTGCATTAAGATGCTCACCTCCATCTAATAAGCCTCTTAGTCTCTCTGACACCCATGCGCAGTTGAATAAAGGAAAAAGCGTAATTAATTTCAGCGGTTCTTATTCAACATTAATCTGGATCGATCGCTTTTGCAATTTTAATGTCACCTTCTCGAAAACATTTGAACCACTTTTGCACAATACGGTTATTAACCACAATGCCAGATATCGAACGGTGTCTGTAAATGGTGACGGTTCCCATACGAAGCTCATAAAGATTTATGGTGTAGCTGTCATTTGATTTGCAGTCTATGATGCCCTCGAACGGAGATATGCTGACCATATCATAATGTATCGAACGGGCTGCCTTTATGGAGTTCATAAAGATCCATTATACGATTGTAATCGGAAGACTGGATGCCCTTGATTTGTAATCATTGGTAAATAATTCAAACTGTGCAGCATTAAAGCTAATGCTTATTCTTCTTTATTTTAAATAAAAAAGATGGATTACGTGCACTTTTGTACGCTCGTTAGAAGTTATACTTCCTTAGCGTGATTAAAATACTAAAATTTAACAGGCTGCTAAAAATTTATGCAGGTAGAACGATCAATGGAGTAAAGGCAGATGATAATACTATATTTTATTAAATATTTATAAATATTTATTTTTTAATCCAGTAAAAACATTAAATATTTTATTTTTATATAACACCTAGTCAATTCAGTTGTTTGGAACTGCACCCATTTCTTTAATGTCTTCTGACGATGGCTGATTAGTTTGTGATGACTAAAGTATGATATAAATGTTTTCGAGTTAACATTGTCCACATATATCGCGTGAATACAATATTAATGGTGGTGCCATGCCAAGTCGTTAAAACAAAGGAGTCATTATTTATTGTGAAATTTAGATGATCTTGGAGAAAGTTGATAAATGGTCCAGAATCGTTTGAGGCAAAACTGACGTTTAAGTCTCCACCGAGAATCATTGGTAACATGTCTTCCCATCTATCAAGAAACTTCCCTCCGCAAGTTGATAAATGGTCCAGAATCTTTTGATGCAAAACTGACATTTAAGTCTCCACTGAGAATCATTGGTAACATGTCTTTCCATCTATCAAGAAACTCCCCTCCGCAAGTATTGTATATAGAAGTAATGAACGACGTAGAAAATGAAAAATATAATCTAATTTTTGATTTGGAGAAATGTAAACTGCTATCAAAACTATAATTTTTCCAACTTCCATTATACACTCAGCCACACAAAATTCATCTACTACTCGTGCGCGCGCAACTTCCTTCACTAACCAATATTTCACCCTCAACGTAGTTAAAACAGAGTTTACATTAAGTCAGTATTGTCAGACGCTGTCAGGACAATGTCAAGTATTTGTCCCGACGGAATAACTAGATGTCATTTTCCCATCTTTTTCTTTCTGCGCATGCGTAATTGTACTGACATGCCAAAACTGCCCGAATGTAAACGTTTCTTAACGGCTAACTTCTTATTGTCGCATTCCTGTGCATCGTGCGAGCGCAACTTCCATCACTAACGAATATTTCAACTTCAAAAATCATTTTTCGAATGAAAAGCTAATCATTGAATTAATAAATAATATTTAATTTCTGTAATAATCTGTCATCATTTTATTGAACCCCCAATAACCACACTATAATGTCACTACCACACACAAAAAGAGATAAAACATACGGAAGTTTATAAATTCTACATAACAGAACGCCACCATTCGCGACTGAACGATTTGACGTACATGACACAAGCTTTTTATTTAAATCAAAGTATTTACGGAATTGTATTCTACAGTAGACAATTCTTAACAAATTCTAAATTTATTTAGTGTCGCCAGGTTCAAAAAATACATTTAACCAGTTGATTACAAACGAGTTAAATTGTACAAAGGTTGATTGATCAGTTAAGTTTATTGGTGCAAGAGCCAGAGATGACTATGCTGCATCAAAGACACGGTAAAACTTACAATCACGCGTGATTATCATTTTTAAGAGGAAAGATCTGCAAATAATGTTTTATCCATACAAAAAGCAATAGAGGGAATGCACACGAGCCTTTCTTTTACCCTCCAATATTTTAAAAAAATCTTTGACGCTTTTTTCAATCTTTGAATAATGTTAAATATTTATTTTGTCAAAAATATCGTTTTCTTATACATGATAAGAGCTTAGAAGCTCCGATATCGAAGAACATTCAAGTATCGCGTGCCACTCTGAGTGTTCGATATCGAATACTTGAGGTTTGCTGTTTCTGCATATCTCTGCGATATCACTGAAGGCGTAGTAGATATTTCTCGTAAGATGGATCAATATCGCGTTTAAATCACAATTTGGTAGTTTAATGATATCGTTTGATCCTGTCAAATATTATGGATTATTTTGAAAGTCGTTAATTTTCTGTTAAAATGATATATTCTTGATGTTGCTCCGCTATATTCAGCATTCTTCTACATTTTCTGTAAAATATGTGGAGATAAATGGTGTTTTTTATTGCCAATGATATGCAACGCTTGTGAATGAATAAGGCCAAATACTTTTCCAAGAGTAACAAAGTAATTTAGTTAGTGTTGTTAGATTTAAAAAAATAAATTTAACCTACCAATTATAAACGAATGTCACGCTAAACAGGAAAAATTTATATAAAAGTGATTTATTTTGTAATTTAAGGGGACATACAACTCTTAAACCTCGAAAAAATGCGGGAAACTGTCAAATTCGATACATTATACCTCTGAAACAATGCAATTCACAAACTCACTTTTTTCTGGAAAAATATCTGTTATTTCTCTTATAGTACACACATTTTCAAACCTTTATACTGGTATGTATTTTTTTGAGAGAGTAATAAATTTGGGTGTTATTTTTGGAGAAAAATGAGGTAGTCACCTTGAGCGCATGATTACGGATAAAATATTTGTCTAAACACAATATTTGGGGTGTCTAAGTAATCCAAACAGTCTGTTTAAGAAACTGAACCTCAATTTATTAACATTTAAATTTAATTTCTATTTTATATACCAATTTAAAATAAAAATGTTAAATTTGTTAAAATTTCAACTTTCCTATCCCCGAAAAAGCTTCTTTGGAGAAAATATGTACAAAAATGTGGTTCAATTTGTAGAACATAGCACAATACATATTCGGTAAAAATGTTTTGTAAAAATATTCAATAGTTCTTGAGATATCGTGCACTCAATATCAAAATAACACATTTTGAGATATAGAACTTTAAAGATATAGCCATATTCAATGTTTACGTTGAACAGATGATGCATTTTCCTTCATAACTTTCATAATTATTGGCATTTTTTAACGCGGATTGTTTTAAATTGTTCATGAAAAACAGGGGAATTATATATATTTTTTCATAAAATCGAAAAGTTTCGTGGTTTAACAGTCGTATGCCCCCTTACCCAGATAGCAAAGAAAGCTTGTCTAAAAGGTTTTGGAAACCTTGTCGTCGGCATGGGTAAAGGATTGCCACAAAGGTTTCCACGACAAGGGTTGAACCTTTCGGCAAGGTAACGGAAAGGTTCGCTAGTCAACAAGAAACAAGATTTTCTGTAAGATTTCCCCAAGCTTTTATTACAAGCTTGTATCGGGCCTTTCAAAAGGTTATTAAGAGCCCTCCTTCGGCGGACAAATAGAACCCCCTCCGGAGCCGTACTCCTACAGAAGGGTCCAAGCCCATTTTTTTTGTCCCCCTTCTTCTGACGTTATCTTAGTCCAGCTTATCTGGAATGTCAATTAATTAGATCAATTAGGAATCTTAATTATTAATTTTAATTAATCTATTTTTTTAATTGAACCTACTTGTATGATTACGTTGTAAATGGGGACAAAAGATCCAATTCCTCAGAGCCGAGGATCGAACACGTGTTCATAGAGTTGGAGAGCAAGCGCTCTAACCACTATACTGGACGGGGCTACACACGACGGGACAGATGGGTAATTGAACTTACTTGTAGGATTTCGTTGTAGATTTTGACAAAACTTCAAATTCCTACGGGCTGGGGATCGAACTCGCGTTCACAGAGTTGGAAGGAAAGCACACTAACCATTATACCGTACGGGGTTACGCACGATGGGACAGGTGGTTCATAAAAAGCTTACGTACGTGAATTTTGCCGGAATGGTTTCCGAAACGGTTTGCGCGGAAATGCTTTCGCTGACTTGTCATTCAAATCTTGTCGGTGAGGTAGTTCATAAAAGCTTTCCTAAGTAAACCTTGCGGCAATGGTTTCCGAAATGGTTTGAGTGGAAATTCTTTCGCGGACAGCCTATGGAAAGTGAAATGGCAACCTTTCCGCAACATTCTTTTCTATCTGGGTAACAATGCATCCCGAGTTCAGTTCGTACATCGAATTATGACATTTTTGCACTTATAGTCTAAAGGTAAGTCAATCATTGACGTTATCATACTATAAAAAATGTCCGGTAAACCATTAACACATTAACCGCCACGACTCGCGTCTGAAATTCGAATAATCTATCTAATTAGATGGCCCCTTCTCTGCTATCTATTAAGTATACTAGAAAAGGGGTCATCTGATTAGATAGTAGGTATGAATCGTGTTTGATTCACGTGGCGATTAACGTGTTAACATCTCAAGCGTCCTATGGGCTCTTAATTCAATGAATAAAACAATACATCCCCAAAACAGAATGGTCTAATATAATTAGATGGTACAGAATATTGCACTGTTAAAGGGTTAAACATTAAAAAACAATGCAAGGCAAAAAATCACGGCGTGTTTGGATACTTATATGGCATACAAAAAGAGGAAGTTAGGAGAGGAATATCCAAATAGAGCAGAGGTTCCGAACTTGTGGTACGCGTAGGACTAGATGGGGATACGCAAAGGACTAGTTGGGGGTACTCGAAGGACTAGTTGGGGGTACGCGAAGGAGGACTAGTTGGGGGTACGCGAAATAAAAGTTGGTAATGGCAGAAATATGAAAATACGAGGAACTAAAAAAGTTACAGAATTTTTCTTCCCTAGTTTAATAACTATGCCTTTTGAATGGTTGCTTATTAAGAAGTATAATTTTTAGCTATCTTTAAAAGTTAATGCGAAATTATTACAACACTGATTACATTTGTTTTGGCGATTGAATTAATACTATTGTAAAAGTGCGATAAAATGTGAAATCAGAAATAAGTCCAGCAAATGTTATTAAATCGAGTCGTTCGACTCTTTAGCAACCTAACATTGATAAATTTTTTTTGAATAGGTAGATGGTTGGTAGTGGGGTGGGGAACGATGTGACAATAGGGGCTACTATGAAGATTAATCAAGGGATACGCGAGGAAATAAAGGTTGGGAATCCCTGACATAGAAGAAAACTAAAGGAATTTATGAAATAAGCGCCCGCTATAAATATTTAACGATTCCAAAATTCAAGCACCAAACCATAAGTGAGATCGGAACTTATAATTTAAGAAAATCTGCGTTAGGTGACAAGCGAACGTACTCGACGTCTGGTTTTCCGTCCATGTTGACGAAGACTCCCACGTAGACGCCGACGATGGACAGGATGACGCAAAGCAGGGCGATGGGCGCCAGCTTGCTGACGAAAGCGACGCCGATGTACACCATGATGCCGACCAGGACGAGGAGGATGGTGCCGTACGTCCGGAAGTTGTTGTACATAATCTCTTGATCGTCTCGGAAGTCACCGTAGAGCGAAAGTTGCGGTGCTAAGTAATTCTGAAATGAGAAGAACGCTGCTGTTATGCTGTTGGAAATGAATGCTGTGGAGAGATAGATAAAAAATAACGAACATTTAACATTTGGTGGATACTGTTTGGCGTGGATACGTCTCTATGGTTGCAAGTAATAGAAACACTCTTCGAGGTAGTATTCCCTAGGCATCGATACTGTCGAAGGCAAGTCGATAGAATCGGGTTTTCGCAATTATCGACTGAAACAATCGATAGCATCGACTTTCTGAAACCTATCGATGCTATTGATAGTTTACTCCCAGGTAATACTATCGATAGGCTCATTTTCAGTGGATAATTTTGGAACTATGGATAGTTTCAAAGCTATCAATACTATCGTTAGTTTCAAAATTATCGACTGGAACTATCGATAGTTTCTAAACTATCGACTGGAAAAACACCTATCGATAGTATCGCCGGGGGAAAAACTATCGATACTATCGTACTATATATATCGATACTTGGGAAAACTATCAACTGCACTATCGATAGCTGAACTATCGATGTTTGAGGAACACTACTTCGAAGAAAGGAGTCATTGGGATGCATTCTGCGCATGCGCGTTACGAAATAATTTCGATCTTCTATTCTTATATCACGCAAACAATATCATTAGAAGCAAGAAAATGGTGAAAAACCGAACAATCTATGTGAATAGTTCAGTAGATCGTCTGAAAAACCTAATAAAACTTCTTCGTTCAAGCTTTTGTCCGTGAATAGGTTTGAAGGGTCATTGAAATTGGCAGAACACCGCCCTGTGCCCCTGTACCTAGTAGCCACGACAGCTATTTTCATTGAAATAGACAGATAGCTTTCAATGCAAATAAGTTCTACGGCAAGAGACAATAAGGTCTACAGAAGACAAAAAAATGTATCACTAATATATATGATATAACGAATGTAATTAAAAAATCATTTTATATGGTCTTTTGTAAATAACACTGAAAAATTTGTGAATATTTGGCTGTTATTTCTTCTATACATGCACCCCTGACGGCTGCGCTCTAGGCCATGGCCTATGTTTGTAAGCGTATTTCATATTATGCCTGACAAAAGCATGGCTGCAACATATTTACTGTATAACAATGCATGACATCAGATAAGTGGCAACAGTAAGATGTGTGCTACTTTGAATTTGATTTTAGAAAAAGTCTAGAGACGATTACGAGAAGAGATGAGTACGGTACGATTGAACGAAGTTACGATGTACGCAGATACAAAGTGTAATGGTTGTGCTTAATAAATGTTTGTTTTGTTTTAAAAGAAGTCTTATGAATGTCAATCGAGAAGCCAACATGTTGTCCCCATGGGTAATCTGACCCTGAGCACAACGACACAGTTGTATGAACAACAACATGTGAACCGTGTATCTCTTCGAATGTCAAATCCTTATAGCAATTATTTTAAGTTTCTCAAAAGTTTTGCTGTTGATATGGCGTCCTACTTGCCACTGTATCTGTCAGGCTGCGCACGACTTTTATGTTGTCATTCATGCAACTGTGATGTGTGCTATTGTGAATTTATATTTCCCTAAACTTGAGTTGTACACTTTTTCTGTTGCATCCGTTTCCTTTTACTTGGTTCAATGACAAAGAACCCCCTGTTCTGGACACCATTGTGTGTACAAACCCATGTTACATTGAGGAAAACGATTACCCAAACTCGAAATGTACGATTACCTATTGAAGTTTGTCAGTGGAGTTCC
>BGPR01002370.1:0-21145 GCA_013235015.1 Araneus ventricosus | reverse complement strand
AGTTTGATTAAATCTGGCTTATAACTTGTTGTTTTAAGTTTCAAGCACGACTTTAGAATTTTATTTGTTAGTTGATTTCTAACTTTACTTTTTATTATATTCAAGCAAGAGAACGCTTGCTCGCACGAATATGTTGACGCGAAGATCGTCAGCACTCCATATGCCAACTTCTTCACCTCACTGTAGCATTCTGGAAGACTATTCCGTGCGCCGAATATGAGGGCCTCAACTCGCGGAATTTCTTTTAGAGTTGTCCACTTGTGCTGCGCGATGTGCATGCATTTCTGGACCTCCAACTCTTCCAACTTGCTCTTGAGTTCTGTGAATTTTCCACTCCACAAGTCTTTGCTTTTCAAATCCAGCAATTGCATTTGAAGCGATCCAGCATCAATTCCAAATGGCTCGATGTTGATCTCATTTGTATTTGTGTTGAGAGGATTTACTATGAACGTGAGAGTACTTTTGCTTGTTTTGAATTGCTCGAATCTCTCAGCGAATCCATCCTTCATGTTTTTTAAAGCTATGCTGAAGTAATTGTTGCATTGGTCTCATCGCGATATTGCTTCAGATTTTTAAAATGAAGTAATTTACCGCTCTCCATGTCTTCAACAAAAATAAGTAATTTTTTATCGAAACAGACTACTTCTTCAAGAAAGGCGTAGCCTGGGTTGCCCTTTCCTTGCAGTTTTAGATTTAGCTCATATAGTTTCATTGTGGTATCTACCATGAAGTTGAATTTTTGCAGCCATTTGTCTTCTTCCAATTCGGGATGGTCAATGTTTTTTTTCATAGAAGAATGTTTTTATTTCACTCAAGCACAAAGCAAAACGTTGCAATACGTTACATCTGGAAAGCCATCGCACTTTATTGTGCAGAAGTAGGTCAGAAAACTTTGCTATCTATTTCTTCAAGGAAATCTTTAAACTGGCGATGGTAGAGTGCTTTTGCCAAGATGCTGTTAATAATCTTAATTATCAAGTTCATGACCTCAACTATTTCGGCCGGAAATGTTTGGGCACAAAGCGCTTCTTGATGAATTATGCAGTGAAACGTTAGAATTTCGAGGTTTATTTTTTTCTGAAGAATTGATGTTACCCCTCTATGTATTCCTGTCATACTTCTGGCTCAATCAGTTGCTAGAGAAACGATTTTATTTATATCGATTCCATTGTCTTCCAGGCATTTTTTTAACAGCATTTGCTATTTCTTCTCCACGAGTTTGCCCTGAGAGCGGTAGCAATCCTAGCAGGTCTTCTTTTGGACCTTGGGACGACATATACCTGACGAAAAGGGTAACTTGTGCCGTGTCTTTTATGTCGCAAGACTCATCTATAGCAAGTGATAAGGCAGAAGCCAGTTGAATGACTTCCACTTGCATATGTGTTACATTTGAAGACATTTTAGCAGTTCTATCTTGTACTGTTTTAGCAGATAATGACAAATCTTTGATTTTTTTCATGATTTATGCTTTGTTTTTAAAATCACGAAACAGTTCTTCAGACGCACGTATAAAACAATCTTTGACGTACTTACCATCTGTGAATGGTTTTCCTCTTTTTGCAATCTCTAATGATACTGCAAAGATTGCCAGATTTACATTATTGGAAGATTGCGCCCAATTACTTAGCATGGAACTTGACTGTTTTTGTGGTGCTCTTCAACGGCTTTTTTTGTGCGTCACCAGTTGGATATTTACCAGCAAACTGGGTATGTTTTGTAGTGAAGTGTCTCTCCAAATTTGACTTCTTTATTGTGTGCGAGTTTTTCGTGGCAAATGAGACAAGTCGGAGGGCCATCTGTGTTGCATATAAATGCAAACGACTCCGTCCAATCCTGATTGAATTCTCGGTTTTCTTCTTCAGTTCTCTTTTTTCTACCAGATGCCATGCTGGCGGCGGAGCTGAAAAAATGATTTTTAAAAATTTTACTTAGCTATCTAAAACGGCAAACAATTTGTTTACCATTATTACTTGGTTAACACGAACCTCAGATATGCAATCCAATTCTGTTACTGATTTTATTATATTATACGCGTACATACCTTTGAGAAGATAATTCGCTTCTAAATCGTATTATTCTTAAAACAACAAGCAAATAGACACGCAAAAACCGCAAGCGATTAAATTAACACACATGCAACGTAACGTCGACCGCTCTATCCGAGGATGACTGACTGACCATACGTCTAGACTCTAGACGGCGGCTGTTTGGGTGAGACAGAAATGGAATGCAATTGGCTGAAAGATAAACATGGTCACGGAGTCTCATCTCTAAGAACAAAACAATAGTTCAAATTTATCTCATTACGGTCATGTTAACGATTATGAAAATAGAAGCTATTGAGAAATTAGGTACTTAAAAATTTATTTTCTTATTTTTTAAGGTTTTTGATAATAAATTATTAATTTTTTTGTATGGAACTGGAGAGCCGCAACTTTACATCAAAAGAGCCGCATGCGGCTCGCGAGCCACAAGTTGCCGACCCCTGTCCTATACAATGAGATTGTTCTCATCACATATGAAACGCATTAGGAGTCGAAGTCGGGTTCTCGATAAGTTGTTCGTGAGAATGTTTTTCAACCACTGTAATTTGAGTGACACTGTTGGAGTTTGGAAATGCCAGGAGAGGATAAACGGGCATTTTGTGGCATAGTGAATTGGATCTCCTTTTTCTCCGCACGAGCAGTTGTCATGTGTTCGAAGACTGAAGCGAAGAAGGTATGAGGTGAAAGTCCCGTGTCCTGTAACGGACATTATCTCTTCTCTATTCCATCCTACTGGATTGTTTGAGACCCTAGGCACTATATCGTGTGTACTGCGGCCAGTTTCTCCGTTATCCCAGTTGTCTTGCCAGATGCTTAAAGCAGCTGACTTAATCTCGGCTTTCAGGTAGGAAAGTGGCTTAGGTAGAAGGAAGGGGTCGCCTTTTGTGATGGCTTCTTTGGCTAATTGGTCTGCACATTCGTTGCCTAAATAACCGACGTGGGCAGGAATATCAACAGGAATTTTTGTGGATACACAAATGGATTATAAAGTTCGTTACCGTATCGTCCAAGATTAGCCGGTGACCACGCAAACAGGAGGTTACCAACTTGTGGTACATGTACCCCTGAGGGTACGCGGAGGACCAAATAGGGGTACGTGAAAATGATCTTGGGAATTGTGGAAAACACAAAATATAAGACATTAAAATAAAAAAAATAATTGAGCGTGCGAAAAGACGTGCTGTTTGAACTCGACCGTTCGGCATTTCGTCTGGCTGTCTGTAAGTCTGTTAAGTGTATATCACAAGGATAGCTGTCGTACGCTGTTTTCGTCAGCATGAGCGCAATGTCACTTGCCAAAAAAGTTTGTAGCACGTGACGCATTGGGACAACCGGGCCAGACAGGATTTCGGCCATCGTTGGGGCGAATTACGTCACCGTCAAAGTCACACCCGATTGGTTTGAATTATCGCTGCTGTTGATTTTCCGTCAGCATCGTGTGTATTTTCAAGCCGGTTGAATACAGCATACGATTTACGTCATCTTGTCTGACCGGTCACGTGCTACAAACTTTTTGGTGAGTGGCATTGCTCTCATGCTGACGAAAACAGCGTACGACAGCTATCCGTGCGATGTACGCGTTACGCAATAGCGACCAAGCGCATTGTTCGATTTATTTTCGAATTTGGCATGAATGCTCCTTGAAGCTGTTAAAAACGACGGATTTTAATATTTTTATTCCATTTCAAAAGTTCATGACCGTTTTAATGGCTCCAATGTTTGACGAGTCTTGCACCATTAAAATATTTTAGTCATTTTGGTAATGGTCATATATTTAATTGTGATTTTGCTAAAAAAAATGCTTTCGATAAAAACAGACATTTAAATGTAACTTTGTGAATACTGATAAAAACAGACATTTAATTGTAACTTTGTGAATACTGATAAAAACAGACATTTAATTGTAACTTTGTGAATACTGATAAAAACAGACATTTAATTGTAACTTTGTGAATACTGATGAAAACAGACATTTAATTGTAACTTTGTGAATACTGACAAAAGCAGAGACTTGTGTGAATAATTCGCGTTCGAAAAGAAAAAAATGGCTAAACCTTGAAAGACTGGGATTAAAACCAGATCTTAGATTTTTTTTCGTCGCGAGGCCTACAGTTCACAGAACTAAGAGTTATAGAATTTTGTTTCCTTAAGTTCGTATGGAAAAGTGATAATTCCGTTCGTATGGAAAAGTTCCAGATCCTATTAACGAAATAAGAAAATAGAAGGATTAGATTAAGACTTAGTATATGATTAATAATTGGTTGTCACCAGCCCCGCCCACCATTCATTCATATTGCACGATTATGCATGAGTCACTCATGCCTTCGCAAAAGATCTAGCTTTATTAGATGGCTCTGTTCTTTAAGTCCTTTTTTGTTCTTTTAGTTTGTTCAGAAAAATCCTGAATACTTTCAAAGCTTCTTGTTCCCCCGTTATTATTTAAAACATGATTAAAAACAGGCATGGATAATTCATTATCATCGTGAGTAATTGTTAGCTGACATTATAAGCTAATGCGAAATTATTTCAATGTTTTTTTCATTTGTTTCGGCGTTGCACTAATTCTGATATAACAAGTAATATAAAATTTTTTTTTAAAGTCAATTCCTACTTAGGTCAGCGATCTACACGCTTAAAAGCGATAAAGAAAGTAATCAACATTACCCTCTGTCAAAAATACATGAAAAAATGACGCCTTCGCGAACATACCAGAAAACAAAGGATATTAGGTCTAGAAGCTGGCAAACCTAGCTCCATCTATTGAGAAAAATTCGAACCAAACGACTCAAGGCGACATATGCTTTCTCCCATATAAAACTAAAATTAATTAATTAAATTTAATTAATGAATTAATATTTGAAAAAACTGTATTAACATCAAGTGTTAATACAGTCTACAAGTTTAAAAAAATGCATTTGAACTTGAGTGGATGAATAAAAAGTATTTTATTAACGATCGAAAATTGGAACAAGATATATAAATAAATATATATAGGGAGAGTGTGAACTAATAATAGGAATTGAAAAAATGGAATAAAATGTAAAATCTAATAAATATTATTAAGTTAATTCGAGTTGTTTGATTCTTAAGCCAATCTGAATCGTTGGCGTTATTAATAACTTCGTTTTTGTGCTAGGGATGGTTGAAAGGTGGGCGTGTATGACAATAGAGTGAACTCAAAAAAGGTACGTCAAGGAGTACGGCTGTTGAAAAAGTTTGATAACCGCTTCAATAAACCATCGAACTGAAACTAGACTCTGAAAACTGTACTTCTTTTAACAATACCAAAACACCATCAAGACTTTTTTCTTATCGCTTATATGCTTCCGAATAAAAAGCAAATTTTTGCATTATTTAAAGCAGTCTTCTGAAAGCACACATTTTTACCTTAGCATTAATGCTGTGCATTAAAATGCCTGATAAAATAAACTAGAAATGCCAAACGTGAAAACAGGCTTTAGAAATGCAAGCATTGCAACAGTTTAATTTTGAAAGGAATTTGTTAAAGGTTTCGATTAAGGTATCCGACTGTGTTCGGAGACATTTTTTTGAAAAATAACTTATATATATATTTTAATGTTATTTTTCAACTGCATATGTTTTAAAACTATGAAAATATTGTAAAATTAGGCTTTCAAAATAATATTTTTAAAAAAAAAACTGAGAAATTTGAAGAAAAATGACTAAAATATTTGCCTTATGCTAACAGCCATAGACAAAATCATATTCTAAATATACATAAATTCTTGTAGGAGTACATTTTTATGAGAGTTATCTGTGTTATGCTCTAAAATATTTCTTGTACTTCAAAATAGTTTTGAGATATTGCTGAACATAGTTACTAAACTGGTAATTTTTCATAAAAAATGCTTTTCGTTTATATTTAAGCACTTAAAAATAATACTTGATTTTAAAATTGACCTTAGGTTTTAGAGGCATCAAGCATATTACAGAAAACAATCTCAGAAAATTTCATATCAATACTTGAATAACTTTTTGAGAAATCATTGTTACTGTCGAAGGTTTTCAGTTTTTTTTCCTCAGAAAACACATTTAAAGTTTTCATACAACATAAAATAATGCTTACAGTTCGGTAATAAAACAGCTGCAACTCCATTTGCTATTTATGTAGAGTAAAAAGTGAGACAGTTTTAGAAAGCTGATTAAACAGGCTACATATTAAGTCATAATTTTTTTGGATAATTTCATCAAAAGCGACGATTTTAAACCAGTTGGATACCTTAATATTTAAGTACATTAATAACCCAATGTACGCCTTTACTTTCCTGAAAGCGATCACTCCGATGCTCCGATAGCTTGATGACATTACAGTTCTTTGTTTGTTGCCCTCCCATTTTTTGGATATCTTTACTCAAAGCGCAAATGGTACCTCAATGGTCCATTTATTGGTACCTCTTCATATCGCCAATGGATGTGAAGTCGCCAATGCATATTAATTACAGTCGCCATTGCAATTGAAGACGTGAGTGGATGAACATGTTAACCCCAGCAGCATAAATATATTGTACAATATCGAACAATATTCGCAATATTGTATAATATCATAAAATATCATATAATATTAAATAATATTATACAATATCGTGCAACATGTTGTGCTATCTGGGAAGTGGCATATTTGAAAGAAATTGAGATAATTGGACAAAAGAACATGTTGGAGTCCAGTTTAAATATAGGAAATTCATTAAAGCTGTTAAGTAAAAATATAACAAAGTTTTCAGTGGACGAAAAAGTTAAGTACACGATCTCTTGCTGTTTCGTGGTGGAAGAACATGTCAAGGGCACTTAACATCTTCTTCCATGAGAAACCTGTTAAAGTTCAGTAAAAAAAAAAACATCTACTTCCATTGAAACCGAATCGTTTTCAGCGCGGGAAATAATGTTAATGTAGACAAAAATATTCACAAGACATTTCGAAAATAGAAATCGTTTGCTTTTAAATGAAGTTCTCGCAGTAATTTTTTTACAACTTTTCTATCCGGTTTTCATTGTGTGTCATACATTACGCTGAACTGGATTGTAAGACAAAGAAAAGAAAAATTAACCGGTAAGATAAAGAACATTTGAAACTCGTCAATTTTTTTCAATAGTGGTTTATTCGAGCGTTGCTGATGTACCTAATTATATGAAGTTGAAGCAGTAAAACAATTTTTTTACTTAACATTTTTCACTGATAACTTAAATTAACTTGTTCAGCTATTATACCATTTGTGTTTTTGCTTTTTGATTTACACACTTTCATTTAACTTGACTTGTTTCATGTGATGTTTTGTTTTAATAAAACCTTAAATACCTATATGACATTCATTTTTATTTTCTCTAGACACTGATAAGAACGCTTTGAAGAAAGATCTAAGGACACCACTAAATTCTTCAGTGCAAAAAAAATATTGAACAGGGAATTTCGTTGAATGCGAAATATTTTCATGGAAGTTATTCAAGTTAAAAAATAATAATATTAAATAATTTTTTGAAAATCATTTAAAAAAAACTATACACTCATTATTGCGCTAAAAAGTAGATTTCTTTATTTTTATTATTTTCTATCTTTTAGAATTTTATTTATAATTTATTATTATAAATATCATGGTATTTTGTAATCATCTTTATCAAATTATGGAAAGAAAATTTAATAATGTTAAGCAATCGATTGATAACTGGGTTCTGAAAATTTTAAAATAGTGTACTGTCATCAAGAGTACACAATTGTACAGAATTTCAAAACACATTAGTAAGCGAATGAAGAAAACGAATTTAAAATTTCATTTTCACAAACATGAAACAAGTCAAGTTAAATGGAACACAAAAGATATAATGACAATGTTTGTGTTTACCGAAGAGTTGAGGCGAAGGTCTTCTGACAACGGATATATTATTATGACAATAATGGAAGAATATTATTATGAAAAAATGCGATAAGAATTTACTTAACTACGTTTTTGAGAGAAGGAAATAGTTAAGATCATAACAAATTCTATTTTATTCTTTTAATATTTTTATGCTTAAAAATTGGATGAAAAATTGTGATGATTTTATTCCACCCGTCGAATACAGTTCTATTGTTTCATCTGAATTTGAAGAGAATCGTGAAATACATAGAATAGATGGATATAATGTCCACGATGATAAGGATATAATCTCTAGTATTATACGCCTAAGATACTTGTTTACTATAGTAATATTTTTGATAATGAAAGTTCTGATCATTTGAAACCTCACACTCTCATGGATGAGAATATTGTTTAATTACCTCAAAACTGGATCCTCACTGTTTAATTACCTCAAAACTGGATCCTCACTGTTTAATTACCTCAAACTGGATCCTCACTGTTTAATTACCTCAAAACTGGATCTTCACTGTTTAATTACCTCGAAACTGGATCTTCACTGTTTAATTACCTCAAAACTTACATTTTATTTTGTGACCTTATAATGATGGTCCAACATCCAATTTGCTTACTTTTCTTGTTCAACGTGCTGAAAATATGTACAATTTTATATTCACACAATTTTCCTGATCATTATTACGCCTATTACGGATAACTGATACTGGAGCGAAGTAAATTGCAGAGAAGATTAGAAACTTAGAAAAAACTTATTTTTCTTAAAAAAGAATATATATTTTTTATGAATCATTAATTAAAAAAAAATCAAAACATTAACACTCTTCAAAAGATTTTAGGCTTATTTTTATTATTTCCTAAACTTACATATTATTTTGTGATCTTTGTGTGTGTGTGCTATTTCATCATCCAATTTGCTTGATTTTTATTGATCAATTTGTAATTTTACAGAGTTTTATAGTTATACAATTTTGCCAATTCATTACTGTATTTAATCTACCACTAGTAATTACAGAACGTTGCGTTGATGCAGAAAGAAATATGCACTTCACATGTTCTTCCACGACTAAGCACAAAAGTGTTTTTTACTTTTCAGTGGAAGAACATGCTAAGTGCAAAAGATTTCTCTATGATTAAAAGAGCTATGGCTATGTCAATCAACATAAAGAAATTTGAATGCCTTTTCGTCGCTAACGTACCGGAACACCAAATTTGACTGTTAAAACAAAACAAAACAAAACAAGAAAACGTGACCTTTAAACTTTAAAGTTCATTTTCTTAAATGCGCTTAATTGTCACTTAACATGTTCATCCACTCAGCTCTTCAATTCAAAGCTGGTTCGTCGCAATTTTTTACCTCAGTACCCATTTTTCTTCTTGGTATTGGCGACTTGGCGCCCGTTGGCAACATGAAAAGCATACCGACTAGTGGATTTCAACCAAATGGAATTTTTGAGATAAACGGAAATTCCGAATTTGGACCATTCTGCCATTTTTAATGTACAGTGATAGAGAAGTAACTTAGATGAAAAACAAATGGTAAATTTTTGTTGTTGTTTACTTATCTTCAGAACAATGCAATTAACTTTTGATAAAAGTTAACTTTTAATTACTTAACTTTTTATTAAAGTAATTTAGATGAAAAACAAGTAGTGAATTTTTGTTGTTCTTTACTTATCTACAGAACCATACAATTAACTTTCTATGAAAATTAACTTTCAATTACTTAGCTTTTCATTAAAGCAATTTAGATGAAAAACAAGAAGTAAATTTTTGTTGTTGTTTACTTATCTTCAGAACAATACAATTATTTTTTTTATGAAATGCTCTTTAAAATAGGAATAAATTAGTTTAAAAAATTGTGCCATTGATCCAATTAAAGAAGATGTTTGTCTAGGCTATTCCGCGGGTTTCGCAAATTGGAACAGCAATTTATTTATGCACAATTAAAGAAAAAAAGTTTTTTGATTCTCCAACTCACACCAGAACACAACGTGTGAATTGTATCATCTCTTCTTCCGTTGTTTTCTCACATATGATACAAAACTACTTGACCTTAGATTTTGTTCTTGTTGTACCAACATTTGATGTCTTTAATGTCCTTTAATTTATTTTTTAGTTTCTCTTTTGCTTTGGCTTGTTCCACTTACAATTTATGAGGATTACTAGTGATTATAACTGTTTTCTAAGCCATTCCTCTATATAAATTCCTCTATACCCAGATAGCACGTACGTTTGCAACACGTTTTATTTTTACTTGATATTACCTTGTCATGGCAAATTTGACGCGTCAAGCTTGAAGCGAAACTGTGGAAAACTAACAATGCAGAATCGCCACACTCGCTTCCAAAACGAGTTTGTCACAAGTTCGCCGTGAAAACTAGCGCCATCCCTCCTTGCAATGCAAGCTTGCTGTGAGTTTGCAAAACAAGCTTGCTGCAAAGATGATATAAGAGATAATTATCTTTGTCTCTGTTTTAAAAAAACATTCGATTTTTAATAGCATCTCCTAGACCGTCCTTCTTTTTTATTAATTTAATAAATCAATGATAATTTGTGAATAAACCAACTTTTTTATAAAAAATTTTGAAACATTTTCCATCATTTACTAAATATAGAACTCGCACTTTAAAGAAAACTATATCGCCTTTATCTTAATGTTGAAATTTTAACATTTATAAACAAAATTAAATCGAAAAAACAGTCAATGTTTGTTGAAAAATAATAACTTCATTTTTGTCCCATTTTAAAAGTAATTACTTTTGAACCCTAATTTCATAATTTTTTCTACTAGCAAAACGTAGTTATTAGCGAAAATCGCTCTCTCTTTGATTTCAAATCACGTTCTCAACACAAAATTTAAAAACAATTAATGAAATTAAGAAAAGAGTTTAAAATAAATCGTATACGAATGGAATCGAACGATGCATTAGCGAAATCCATCTTCTCCTCTCAGAGTTTATCTGGCCGAGTGGTTAGAGCGTCCGATTAGCAAGCGCTAGGTTGCGAGCTCTAATCCTAGGTTGTGTTTTAGCTATGTTTGCAATGAGCTTGACTTGGCAAGCTTGCTGCAAGTTCGTCGCGTGGTGACTTCGAAGCTTGCGTTAACCTGCTGCAAACTTGTTTCCCACTCGCACTCTTGTCGTGTCAACCTTGCTGCAGATTTGCAGTGCAAGATTGCTGCAAACTAAAATTGCTATCTGGGTAGTCCCATTGAATTTAATAAATCCAATCTAATCAACTTTTGGACAACAACAAAAAAGTCCTCTAGCCTTATCGTTAAACTATTTTAACCCTTTCTAAGGCCGTGGGAATATACTTCCCGCCATATGCTTCCCCCGAATGTTCCAATTTTATATCTCAAACCAAAACGAAGTGTCTTGACTTGGTAATTAATTATTAAATAATAAAATTAATTAACAAAAAATAATAAGCTAAATGAATTTCTTTTCTTAAATTAATCTCAAAACCTAAGTTATTTTATTATACCACTATTAGAAAAAAATGGCCTTATAAAGGCTTAATAAATCATTACAGCAAATTTTAGCCAAACAAATTTCCGATCTGAGGATATAATAATATAGTTCCTTACTTACTTTAAAACACTTAAGGGGTTTTGGTCTTTTGTTAAAATAATTAGTTGATCATTCCTAAATCTAAACTTTTGTTCTATAACTGTACTACACGGCGCCTTATCTTAAAAATGATTTAATTCATTAGATTTACATCGTTACAACATAACTTGCTTATTTTACGGCGGAAGTATTTAATAGAATTAAAGTTATGATACCGGTGGGAGAATTTGGCGAATTTACCCCAGCTTCAATGCAAAACAATGTGTCGTTGGCTTATGCTAATAACTGTAAGGTCATCATCAGAGGTAATTAACAAATCATTATAACTCGTCGAAATAAGTTTGTATGTTGAGAACAAAAAGGGAACAATCGTCTCACCTTGGGGGCGGCCTTTCCTTCCTTTCCCTCCTGATCTTCGACAGTCGGGATGGAGACGTCATAGTTGGCCAAGGTGTTGAGAAGACTGGCCACGTGGGGTCTTTCCGCCATCTCCTCCTGTGAAACAAAAAGGTGAATCAATATCAGTCAAAAAGTATCGCAATATCACAAGTTTTAAATCGTAAGAAGGTGGCGCAAATTCTAGAAAAAATAAAGCTACAGCGGAACCTCGCTTAACGAGCCCCTCGCACAACGAGCAAAATAAAGTTTTTAAAAATGATTCGCTTAACGGGCGACGTTTCGCATAACGAGTGACGAGAAGAGGTAGTCCCAGATTTTGCGCCTGCTACTGTAATATCCATGGATCTTTTATTTTGCTTTAATTCTTATCAAACATGTTGTCTAGTGATACGATCTTAGCATGGTGTCATGTCTCAAGCATGGTGTCAACCTTACTCTCAGAGAATATTGGAAATATCACTTCCACATCGTTTCCTGCCTCAAAATGATGGAAAATGTATGGGAAGAGGTTACCATGAGAACCTTCACTTCTGCTTGGAAGAAGCTGCGTCGATTGTGACATTGAAGAGTCCGAGACAGTACCCTGTGTGGCATTGAGGAGTCTGAGACAGTACCCTGTGTGACATTGAGGAGTCCGAGACAGTACCCTGTGGAATCTATAGTCGACAAGATTGCGTCTTTGGCCAAGATCAGGGGACTGGAAGTGGATAGCAATGATATTTATGAGCTTATGGAAGAGCTAGCGAAGAGCTGACCACCAAAGAGCTTATGGAGTTCACAGCAAGAATTATGGAGGAGAGTTTGTCAGAGGAGAAGCAGGTAGCGGCAAAGCAACAATATCCTGGCGCAGTAAGAGAAATGCTGAAAGCATGGGAAACTTTTGCGTCGTATATTGAGAAGCATGATCCTAATGAGGCAGTGCCTATGCGCGCTACTAATTTATTTTATGATAACGCTGTGTCGCATTTTCGTCAAATTTTGAAGCGTTAGAAAAAACAAAAAGCTCTAGACAGCTTCCTACTAAAACAGAATTAGGTATGTATCATAATTCATATAAAAACTCAACAATTCTATTAAAGCACTTAGAAAAATTAGTAAAATTTCTAAATGAAACATTGAACTCAATCCTCCAAAGTATAGTATGTATCATAAATAATGGACTTATTATTTCGATTTTTTGTTTGATGTTCTGCAAATCGCATCCGCATTCCATGTTGGTTGATTCTGCCATAAAAGAAAAGATGAAGATGATTCTATTATCGACAATTTTCTTTGAATGAACTCTATACATAAAATTTTTGAGTAATTTTTTCGGTATGAAAAGCATTATCTCATTTTACATTAATTTATATGGGAAAAGTGGTTCTTCATATATTTTATAAGCATGTTTCGATTCAGTAAGTAAGTTACCGGGAAGTTTAATCATTTCTCGTTTCAGATGAAAGCTCAAATTTTAGGTGAGATGACAGATAGAGAGAATTGGCATGTGCATAGAGCAATGAACAGAAAAGGTATCTGCTTCTAAAATAGTACAAATTACGTATCTAAAAAGATTTGAAAATTAAAAATACTTTGCTGTGGGTGCAATTAAGACCAAGCTACGGATAAAAGATTTTATTGAAACTTTTCACACGCAATAATTCAAGCGAACCAGCTGGTCGCAAAAGGTGGGTTGTATAAAATAAATTAAATTGATACCTTTATCCAACTGAAATGCACTAATCTAAATTTTAGCAATAAAATGCTGGTTGAATAAAATAAATTAAATTGATACCTTTATCCAAATGAAATGCACTAATCTAAATTTTAGCAATAAAATGCTGTAGTATAAGATAAATTAAATTGATACCTTCATCCAAATGAAATGTATTAATCTAAATTTTATAAATAAAATCCTGAACGAAATATGCATTCGTGTTAAACGTTCAAAACTCTTCACAAAAGCTCTAATTTCAAATCGAAAATTATCTTTTAAAATAAAATATGTTTTCATGTTTAAGAATTTATTTTCTTGCTACATATATGAAAATAAATTCTATCACTGTCCAGGTGTATTGCATTGAGATTTTTTTTCAAATTATGGAGCACTGAAAAATCTTTGAACGATTATTTATTTCGCTTCGAAATGATTTATTTTACCTGTCATAAAAATGATCCACTAAAGGAAAGATATTTTGAATCAAACGACAAACAATCGAAGAATTCATCATGCAATCATCCGGAAATATCACGGCAGTTTTATTTCAAAGAATGCATCCCTTTATGAAATGAAAATCGGAAATAATCAATCTGTTTAGCATTAAATGGCATAACAATTCTTTTATTACTCGCATATTTTGTCTCCGAGGATACTTAAGCAATTTATTTAATTTATATATGCATTAATGTATTCATTAATAAAATAGATTCACTGATAGAATTAATTTTCTATCCTCTTTCTCCTCTTCATTTTCATCTATCCTCTTTCTTATTTTCGTGACTTTTATTCACTCTGATAAAAATTAATAGGGGGCTGTCTAAAAATTAATGAGGAATGTGCGAACGATTGCTCTTTACCAATGGCTTAGCTACCCCAGTGGCAGAAAAATATTGTACAATATTAAACAATACTAGCTGCGTTCCCCGGCGTTACACGGGCTATCTCGAATAATGCGTCATTCTCTGGTGGAGAGGAGAAATGAGGTCCCGTGACACGTGCCCAACATTCTCTTCTAAATAAATAAAGAGAAAAGATCGGTTCAAACATTCCATCCTCGAAAACGCGTCGAAATCGACTTTCTTCTTTCTTTGTATCAATTACCAAAACTCGCACACAACGCCATCCATATTGCGTTGTTGAGGGATCCATATTGTATTGTTGCTGCTTGCAACAATGAAACAGAAACACGCAATTAAATATTTGGCTAAACAATGAAAACGGGTTGAATTGCGCTACAACAATGAAAAGTATTATTGTAAATTAGTTTTTAATTAATATCTTTCTTATTAATTAAAATTTCGAAATTTAAATGGCCGAAATGGATTCCTTGGAATATTCCCTATCTTTTGGTACTTTCCGCGCGCTTCTCCGTTCGGCGGTTCGTGAGAAGATAGCCGGACATATATGCATACGTTTGTTTACCTTCGGATTTTAATATATAAGGTTCACAATATTGTATAATATCATACAATATCATATAATATCGAACAATATTGTGCAACATATTGTTCTACCTGGGTAAAGGGGGACGGATGGTGCGATTAGCTCCTGGCGACATTTATATTTGATTTGATGGAGTTCACGGCTGCTAAAACCATTGTTGATTATGCTACGCCAAATGTATGGTGCGAGATAAAGTATTAGTATAGGAGTTAAAAATGTCGCACGTCAGGACTAGTCAATCTGTTAAGTCTACGAAAACAAGACGCAAGGATAAAATTACTTTAAAACATGGTAAAAAAATTCAAATAGAATGGTCAAAACCCATCAGTTTTAAGAAAGTGAAAGGTTGTGGGTGAGAAACTTCGTGAAAAATGTCTTTTAAAGTGATAGATGAAGAATGAAAGCAGCGGATGCGTTGATGATTAAATTGTGGGCATTCGATGAGAATGCGTACACTGTAAAAAATATCCGTTTTTTCCCGGACTTTTCCCGTATATTTGACGGTTTAAAGCTGTTTTGTTGACAAAACGGTTTTTCACCGTTTTCCGCTCCAGCCATAAACGGTTTAAAACCGTCAGTTGAAATTCTATTTTTCGTCATACGGTATTGCTTTCCGTACGATAACTTTCCCTTTTCTTAAATGTAATTCTATTGCATTCATTTCATGTTTTTAATAGGGTTCCATCTCCGCTGTTGTTTACACATGTTGCAGTAACCTGTTGTCACTCATGAAAGCTAACCTTAAAACACGTGTTCTGGCAATAGTTGATTTTTACACCACTAAGTGGCGCCACTAGAGCTATAGTGACTTTAAAACTCAAATAGATTATTTTTACTTCATTTTATGAAGTCTCCGGTGGTCTAGTGGTTAGAGCGGCTGCCTTTTATTTCTATGAACGCGGTTTCGATCCCCGGCTCGGAGGAGTTAGAAGTTTTGTCACCATCTTGCATCGAAATCGTCCAAGTTCAATTAAAAATTAAATTAATTGAAATTAATAATTAAACCTTGATTAATTAATATTACTAATTGATAATACACATCAGCACATTTCAACTCAACTCGAACAGAAGGAGAAAAACAACTCAACTCAGTCGATGACGTCACTTACTTCGATGACTTAATTTTTACGGAGAAAACGATTTCATATGGTAAAAAACCGTTGTGACTACGGATTTACTTCCTAACTTTTACGGGAAAAACTTGTTCCTGTATGGTAAAAAACCGTTGTGCCTACGGATTTACTTCGTAACTTTTACGGTTTTGCACAACCAACCCAGCTGCCAGTTTAAAACCGTAAATTTTACGGGATTTTTTTTACAGTGTAGAACAGTCATTTGGCATAGGCACAGTGTATAAAGAAGGACGTGTTCCCCCAATAACAGATGCCTATGGGTGAATCCATAGTGCAAACAATCCTTATTCGTGTGAGTACTGTATCAAGTTTTCTGTTGGGCAAACTAGACCAGCAGGTAATTAGATGTTCGATAGAGTGAGGCTTATTTGCTTCTTTAAGGTTCCACTGACATTGCCAATTTGAGCGAAGTTTGATTTTTACATAGTTTCTGATGTCGTTGAGAGGAACAGGAGAGTTTAGATATTGGTAGCGATTTCGCTGAATTGTCTGCATGTTCCTTTTCAGATATACCTACGTGAGAGGGAACCCAGCAAAAGGGCGATATTTAGAAAAGGACGGCAAAATTAGACATGCAGGAGAACAATTTTATAACTAAGAAAACAGCAGCACTCGTTCGATCATTGTGTGCATTTGAAAGGGAACTAATGCAACTAATTCTTTTTTTCCAACTTTTGTCGGTCGATTGTCGATGTGTGAAAGAAAGGATTCCATGGAAGCGCGATTTCGCAACCTATCGATGGCGTGCAATGACGAATTAGGTTGCTAATAAAATGTTCTTTCTGGGAATTAATTTTTTCTTAGGTTTATGTGCCCTATGCAACTTGTAAAGGAAGGGTGACATGTTGCAAGCTCGCCTGTGGCAGAACAACTTGCAACTACGCCACTGTTTATTACATGTATGCAATAAGAACAGAAATAGATTATTAATCAGTTTAGTAACGTGATAGATGAAGGAAAGCGGAACATTGATTCGTTATATTGAGTATGTTGGAATCGTTCATGCCTATTACTATATAAAACGTAAAGTTTGAAAAAAAAGTTCATTTAGCTCAAACATTCCCGTCTATCCTGCTATGGTTGCGGAAAAGACGATTTAGATAAGAGAGGAAGGGGAATGCTTTGTACTTCCTTCTAATACTCTCCCAGTCTGACATTTATACTTATAAAAGGCGGTTGTGTGTGTGTTCGTGCGTGCATGCGTGCGATCTCCAGACGAATCTATCGCGCTTACAGCCTTGAAATTTGGCACACAGGTAGTCTTAATGGTGACTCAATGCACCTCGAAGCCGGAATTTTAAAATTTAATCTAGAAAAATTTTTATTTAATATTTTGTGTGGTTTCGACTAATTACTCAATAGCATGGTTTCGGATAATTGCACGAAAAAAAATAAATAAATACACCCTCAGAAAGAGCACACAATTTATTTCCGTTCTAATGAAGTTTGTTTTGAATTTCCAACTTAATTTACTGAATTTTGAGAAATTGTTAAATAATAGTCACTTTTCATTTATATTTTTAAATTTCAATTCTAATAACGCTATCATTTTCAATTTTTTTCAGGTATAAACCGGAATATTTATCCCTGTTTTAAAACAAGGATGGTTAAAATATTTTTTTCTCCAATTTTCTATGAATTTTTTATTGATCAGTTCAAAGCATTTGCTCTCGCATACCCGAATCGACGAAGCTTTCGTCCGACTCAAAAAGTTCACTGGAAGTGAGATCAGGGGAATAAGCTAGTTGTGGAATTTGCAGAAAGTGATGTTTTGACAGGTAATTTGACACCATGAAGGACCTGTGAACCGGCGCCTTATCGTGAGGGAGCAGCCACGACTTGGGATTGGACGCGATGGGAAGTTTTGAATGCCTATAATTACGCGCATGCGCTGTACATATTTGAATTGGATGAAATCTATTCTGGGCAGTCAGTCACCTGAAACTCTTCGCTTCTTCTGTGAGAAATGGCATAGTTCATTTATATCTAAAAATATTAAAAAGCTCCGGAATTTTTTGAATATAATAGTATTTATTATTAGAACCAGTTCAGTTTGGTGTTTTGTATTTAAAAATAATTTTGGACGAACTGAAAAATGAAGTTTTACTTTCATGGTAACTAAAATTCACTTCAAAAGAATGAACCAAAAATACTTATAGAGCCAAGAACTGATTATCTTTCATGATAACGGTGTTAGCAATGAACATTATTAAAGTTTGATGTTTCAAACTGGTATTTTTTAAAATTATCAATCAAATCTGTATTTTGATTGTAAAATTATCATTTGCTATCTCTGAATACGATTTGACTTATATCTCGTGATTTCAAATTTTTTCTTTATATTTTCCACTTTTTTTCGTGGACCGTTTTAAAAACATTCATGGTACTCTATGTTCTTTCGACTACCACATTAGAATTACCATCTGCGTTTTATTAGTTTGAAGTTCTATTTTAAAAACTAATAAAGATGAAATTAAAGTAAATAATAATAATAAATATACAAATCCATTTATTTCTTTATGTTAAATATTGCCTGACTGCTAATACTAATTCTGAGCAACCATTGTAACATAGAAGCAGGAACTATCGCGAGAAAACAAAATATTTCACATATTGATGATTTTTCAAATACTTCAAAATGATTTTTAAATGTATTAAAAATATTTCCCTGACATGATAATTTCAAATTTATTAAATGGAATTTTTACAATCTAGTGCCAGGAAATATTTCATCTTTCTATTGCTTTTCGCCGAACTAAATCTTTGCTTTTAATCTTCTTAAAACCGAAAAAGAAGGAAAAAAATAATCTAGAAGATAAACTTTAAACTTAGGGGAAACCATCCTTTAAAAAACTAACGGTCAATGATGAGATTCTTCCATTCGAGTTTAGAATAACATTAAACATTATTACCTAAGCATTATTATAAGGCTTACTCCCTAGAGTAGACTGGGTAGGCGCGGATTTCGTGACATTACTACGAATTTCTCTGTCTAAAGGATATAAATTGCTTGGCATTGCATAGTAACAAGCTTCAGATGAAATACTTGAGTGCTTTTTCAAGTAACAGTCATAAAATTTTATGACCAACCAGAGATCTTCCTATTAACACTTTTATGAAGCAACGCTACAGATTTCCTCGCACAGAGTTTTCTGTAAGCAAGTGATTATTTTTCTTTTTGGCTTCCGTTGTTTTACTATAATCTTATTTTTTGTACTGTTTTTTAATTGAATAACATTTGCTAAACTTCAAGTCAAGTATGTGTATGGTGTCTGTTTCAAAGCAATTAAAGGTACCATTTTAGGTGTTGTAGTGTCATATGAAAATGCAGCCGAGAAAATAGGAAATATTTCTTTTAATTTAGTTTATTAATGACACACAGGACCGGCACAACATAAATAGACAAAAACACAAAAACATTTAACATAAAAGATAAGAAATTATACATTACGATAATTTATTATCTCGAGTCATGGCCACACAAAAAAAACTATCAGCCTCTTCATTCTCAAACACAAACAACCACTCTCACTCCCGACCGAACGCCAACTGACTTTACGGAACAGTCTTGTGCCGCGCCATCTACTGCAGTCAACAGCAACTATGAAGTCTAGTGCAGTGTGAAATAATCGACAGAATTTGAACAAAATTAGTGTAAATGGTTTTTTAAAAATATTTCGTTGTTAAAAGGTTCGTTTTTTCACAAGTATATATCCTAGCAACTATCTTTGATATTCATCGTATGCATAAAAGAACATATTTACAAGCTATTTTTTCTGTATTTCTTGCATTAATTTATATGAAATTAAATAACTGATATTTAAAATTAAAAGAAATAGTTCTGTGCTGACATTTGGCGTGCATTACATGAGCATGAATTGATTATATTTCCCTACAGCTCAATCACTTCATTGCAAATGACTTCCTAGCAGACTTTTCCGAATGTTGTTTAATTATTGATCTGGAAATTATGCATAGGAAAGTGAATATTGATTGTTATCTTTATAACTTTCCTAACTAGGATTGCTTAATAATATATATTTTATGAAGTAGCGTGCGCTTTATCGAATTGTTGCATAGGGTGGCCAAGATAAACCGAAAGGAACTTGGGAGAGCAGAAACCGAAAATTGTTTGTGTATTCCACATTTCAGTTGTGATTTTTTGTTGTGGGGCAATCTGAAGGGCAAGTTTTACAGAAAAATCCACTGCAACAGGATATACGCAACGCCATCACCAACATCCAACGGCACGAGTTACAGCAAGTTACACGAAACGTTATTCATCGGCCAAACATTGCCCTTCTAAACAACACTTGTAGAAATGGAGGAACCCACGTCTCTTTTTGTCTTTCATTTACTTGTATGCATTATATCGTCTTACAGTTTACTTGTTCTTCGCTTGCTTTGGATTTGGTTTATCTTGGGCCATCCTTTACTCTGAACATTGTTAAAAGTTCTCCAAGGTATGGAGGTGATTTTTCATGGGCTCACTTCTGTAGCATAATCAAAGTTGAAAGAGATTCCAATTTTTTCTAAATTTTAATATCTTGCTGCCAAATTTAGTTCTCTTCTTTGGTCTTAATGTCGATTGGTGGGCAACCAGTCAAGAGATTCAGATCAAACGTAGAAACGGTTTTGTAAGTTTTAGCTATGGCCAAGAGTCCCGTTCTTTAGATTAGAAATAATTTCTCTCTCATTGCCACATTTTATTTAAACCAGATTTCTTTTCCATAAAAGATCATTCTTCCAATAACTCTCAAATAAATCTCCTGAATAATTACTAGTGGCCGAAGTTTTTAGAGAACATCCTTTAACTCTGAATATCGACTACACTGGCGTTCTTCGGAACTGCTAGAGGCCGAAATTTTTATAGGCCATCCTTTACTCTGAATATCGACTATAATGTACTGGAGTTCTTCGGAACTGATAGAGGCCGAAATTTTTAGAGGCCATCCTTTACTCTGAATATCGACTATACAGTACTGGC
>BGPR01002369.1:128385-175616 GCA_013235015.1 Araneus ventricosus | reverse complement strand
ACTCCAGATTGGTAAGTCTCTTTCTTTTGCTTTATTTATTTACTCTCCAAATACCGGCAGATGTTGATTCCGCTACGCAATATCAAGTGCAGGAGAATTGGAGGCGCGCGTATTGCGCAATTACCCTTGCGATCTTTTAAAAGATAATTAGTTTTAATATTCAATTTGGGATTTGTTTATGATCACTTAAAAGAGTTTTATTATGCTTGCTGAGTAGAATATTTTTCAGTTTCGTCGGCTATTTTTAAATACTTATATTTTTACAATCTATATATTTACGGTAAAAATTCGGCTACAGGTCATATATATATTTTTAAATCATCAATGTTAAATTAAAATCTTCATAATGCGTTTTGTAAATACAATGTTATGGAAGATACAGAAGTATTCTTAAAAATTATATTTAATCCACATTTCAAAATGACAAAAACAAATTATTTGGCCGAATTTTTTTTAAAGGCTATAATCTCCCCTCCCCCATTTTTCCCGTCACACTCAACTATCCGGACTTTTCAGGTATCCGGAAATCGGAGTTTCCCGAGCATGCCGGTTAGTTAAGCTTTTGCTGTATATTATCTATCTACAGGGTGCCCACTTAAATGAGGGCCACCCCCTTTAACTTCAGGACGACGGCAGCTTTAGTCATGAAAGTAGTTTCTAGGTATAGTAAAACGGCTGTGAGGAGCTATGCGATAAGATAACGTACAACGCCACCTGGTGGCAAACTTCGGAGTTAGCGTTACTATCTCGAAAACGGTAGAAAATGGCGGAAAAATGTCAATTACAAAGTTGTAGTAGTAGAGCCTTGTCGTTTTAGTACAAAGAGACATCTTGTGCACAATAATACGAAGAGCAGAGCGTTTGAAATGCACATTTGATTGTTCGCATTTTCCGACATGAACAAAAGTAGAAAATGTTATTTTTGGGGCAAAAAGTGGTCCCCTTATACTTTTTCCTGTGGGAATATCTCAAATGGCAGGTGTATGAATCTTTCCGCCAGCATTGCAGGATTTTTGATGACGCATTACTGTTGCTTGTGCTAGCTCGTCAACTACTCGCTAAAAGGTGTGCAAAGGGATTTTCAAACAAGGGCTCAAATCTGTATTGTAGATGACGAAGAACAGTTTGAACACCGAAAATAAAGGTATCTTGTGATAACTAATTGTTTTCTCCCTTTTTAACCCCTTTCGAGACATCACAGTTTTGAAAATCGAGAACAAACAAATATGCATGTTATGCGTTCTGTTCTTCGTATTAATGTGCAGAAGATGTCTTTTTGTACAAAATTAATAACTCTCGACAACTTTGTGATTGACATTTTACCGCTATTTTGCACCGTTTTCGAGATAGGAACGCTAACTCCGAAGTTTGCCACCAGGTAGCGTTGTAAGTCGTCTCATCGCATAACGCATAGACATTTTACTATGCCTAGACAGTACTTTCATGACTAAAGCTGCCGTCGTTCTGAACTTAAGGGTTGGTGGCCCTTATTTAAGTGGCCACCCTGTATATAAAGCGCTAAGTTACGTGGCGCAAAAAGGGGATAGTTTTTCTTTTGCCGATGGCAACGATCGTTTGTCTACAAAATAAAACCGGTAGCCTCGCCATGTTAGGCATAACTTCATAGTCGTAGCCTGTTACTATATGTGTTATGGTGTGAAAGAACTTTTTCTCGAAAAAACAATGCGTTTAAGATGAAGAAGTCACGATATATCTTACAATATAGTGAAACTTTGGATGAAATTATTCAGAAGAGATGAGTTAGAAATGAAGCAGATGGGATTAGGCGAACCAGAGAAAGTTTAGATCACCGTCAAAATAGTTGAAATCAGCGAGTTCTTTAAAAAAGTGTATTCAAAAACTTGGAAATAAGTTTTTATCAAACTCTCCCACCCATCTAAAATTCGGCAATCTCTAAAATCCCAAACTACGATATAAATGACATCTAGAATATACAAAAAAACTCTGCTTCACCTTCGAATCCATGCGGTACCGATAGCATAGCATGGAATGGCACAGTTCCGCACGACGGGGAGACGCGCCCGACAGGCAGAGGGCACGTACTCCCCATAGGGGAGATACTGTAATGAAATTGGTCTGGAATTTTCCTTGAATTGTATTTATCAATTACAGTTGAATATCTGTACCAGTTTCCCCGATGGGGGGGGGGGTAGTATCCCCAAACAGGTGGCTGGTTCCCCCCAGTCCTCCTGGCTGCCCTGTAGCATAGACGTCAATACATCGCCCCCCTCCCCATTCCAAGGCTGGAGGTTCGATCTTTGAGTGGCACAATCTATTCACTCGATTTCATTATTTCCACTGGCTTCCAAAATCATCTCATCATTTTAGTATCACCTTAATGGCTTAATCGATTTATTTTTAATCCTTGAAATTTAAAAACATCTTCACACACTTTCCTTTCTAATATCATTCATTATTTTGCCTTTCTACAACATTTTGGATTTTTACGCTATTTGATTTTCCGTGTTCTTATGTATTCGGCCAGTTTTTTGGCGCCGTGTTTGATTTATTTTTAGCTTATGTGTTGCAATTTTTTTAAAATCTCGAGTGTGTATTTACGTTTTTAAACTTTTAAACTCCCGGTGTGTTTTTTTATTAGACTCGGTGTTTGCGTGTTTTGACTTTTTGACCCTTGCTTTTTGGAAACGAACTTTAAATTAAAAAAAAATAATAATACGGCTTTTGGTGTCATAGTGTGTCGTAAAGTTTTGCGATTATGTGTTTTCGTTTTTAATTATATATACGTTTGCATAGGTTTTATGATTTTATGTATTCTCTGTGGTCTACTTTTTGCTTCCTAAGGCATATTTTTTTTATTTTTTATTTACTCATTATGACTTTTGTGTGTGTGTTTGTCAGAACTCTGTAAATGGAGTTTTCTCTGTAGTGTGCTTTTCTTTAAAGAAATAAATAAAATAAATAAATTAATAAAACATTCTCATTAGGTGCGGGTATTCAGTGACAGGTATAATTTCTATTTTCCTCAAGCCATATCTGACAGATTTGCGGAGTCCCAATGAGCGCAACCCCTCTCATCAACTTCGAAGACAGAACGCGCCAATTTGGCCGAAAATTCGAGGTGAAATGCGCGGACAACCGTGCGCAGAAGTTCTGCGCGGGATGAGCTAGTATTTACAGTCGGACCTCTATTTAACGAACCTCTATTTTGCGAATTTCTCCATTTTGCGAACTTTTTCTTGGAACCAAGAACATTTTGAGAATTTCTTCGTAAAATAACCTCCAAATAGCGAAGTGCATTCTCTATGTAACGCACTTTTTCTTGTGATCCAATATTTTTTTTTCTCCCTATTTCTCAAAATATTTCTAAACATTTCAAACTTATTCTTTCTTTTAACACATTTTATGGTGATCAATGACCTTGAAGCTGGAAAATGTCAAAGCGAAAGTGCTTGAGCATCAAAGAAAAGAATTTAATTCTTCACGAGGGGGATAAAGACGTGAAAAAAAAAAAGGATAATGCTTTGAAATTCGGTATTCCTCCAAACAGCTTATCAACCAGAATAAAAAAAATCGTGATAAGATACAAAATTATGATTCATCGAATTCTTGTTCCAAACGTTTAAAAGCATGTGTCTATGAAGATGAGGATGAGGCAGTTTTGAAGTGGATAGTGTGAAAAATAAAAACAATACAGCGATGAATTGCGATGAAGACGAAGATGATGAAGATGGAAATGATCACGATGCAGAAATCAACAAACCTTCGTACGATGAAATGCTAAAATTCATTAATTTTAATATAAAATTATTTTTTAAAATTGAAAATACAGTGTATTCCCGGACAATGTTTTGTTGTATTCTTGTTTTCCTTGCAGATTTCTTTTTGATGGATAAAATATATAAAACAAATAGATATTAATTTAATTAATCACATCTTTATTTTGTACTTTTTGAATAATATTTAGTGTTTATGAATTTAAAATCTGTTTTGTGTAGTTTAAAATATTTTAAAAGGTAAATCTCTATTTAACGAATTTTCCATATAACGAACTTTTTTTCGGGATTTAGCGACTTCGTTAAATAGAGGCCCGACTGTACTTCTCTGGTAAGTCTTGATAAAAAAAAAAGTTTTCAAACATTCTGCGCTAGCATTCTGGGCATTCTATGATTTAAGACACGAAGCGGTGGCTTGAGCCCTCCTTTGGATTCGCCCTTGCTGGGCAGTGGCAGAGGGAGGGTGGGTGGCGCCCTGGGAATATGGGTTTTTCGCCCCCTTCCGTCCGTCATCCGTTTGAAGCAAAAAATTGATTTAATTATAATTTTAAACATGTAAAGGAGCCAAATTGTGAGGCGTTAGTCAGAGAGCGGGTGGCTTTTTTCCTTTCCTTTTTTGCTGCTCAATTACTTGATTAGGTTCAGTCTCTCAAATACGCAGTGACGGTTCCGATGAGGCGCCAAATAACTCCATACCAGGTCCGTGGCATAGCGAGGGTAAGTGAAGTGGCGCCCGGGGCATGTGTATTTTTTCGCCCCCTCATAACATTCGACTTTAATACAGTGGCGTAGCGACGGGGGGGGGGGGCAAGGGGGGGTATAGATGCCCCGGGTACCACTTTTAGAAGGCGCCGTGGAGCCAAAACATTACTGCGTTTATTTCATTTTTAGAACCAAATATGCTGTGGGGCTTAAAAATAACACCATCCCCATGGCGTTATTTGCGCCACTGACGATTAAAAAAACATCTTTTTTGGCCGCCACTGGCCATGGTGAGAAAACGTGAATGCGTTTCTATCATTTTTTTAAAGCCAAATAGTAAGAGGGGGCGAAAAAATTCCGCGCGTCGTTCACTACACAAGCTAAATGACTGATGACGACGAGGGCGAAAACATCATATCATGACTTGGACGCCACTTATCCTCACTACGCCACTGCTTTAATAAGTTACGTAAGCGCATTAACGTTTTCCCAACATGGTCAGCGTATTTCGTTTTATCAGAATAGCTGAAAATGATACTTCGTAATAATAAACTATTTAGATGGTGTAATTATTATAGCAAGCATTCACATGGAGAAACAAAGTTCTCTAACTTTTTTAATCCCTTACGCTTGCTTGCTTCCTCCATTAACAACTTTGATTTCGCGTACCCCCAAATGGTCCTTCTCGTACCCCTGGGATTCGCGTATCACAGGTCGGGAACCTCTGGTCCAGAAGCAGCCCGAGGTAATTTTACCAACCGGGCAATATGGTGCCCCCCCCCCCCCTCAGCCAACATACAGTCGGTCCTCTATTTAACGAACCTCTATTTTGCGAATTTCTCTATTTTGCGAACTTTTCCTTGTAACCAAGAACATTTTGCGAATTTCTTCGTAAAATAACCTCCAAGTAGCGAAGTGCATTCTCTATTTAACGAACTTTTTCTTGTGATACAATATTTTTTTCTCCCTATTTCTCAAAATATTTCTGAACATTTCAAACTTATTCTTTCTTTTAACACATTTTGTGGTGATCAATGACCTTGAACTGGGTTTACCAGTCTCCTAACTCATCGAGAGCAGTAAAATCGCAGTCAATCTTTTCATTTCATCTAGAAGGTGCAACCTTTACCCCCCCCCCCACACACACACTGTCCATTTCACTAGAAAAACTTTTAATATCCTTTCACCCTCAATGGAGCTGTCCCGTGTCCTCGAACGTTATCAGTAATTAAATTTAAGGACGCGTGCTTAAAATTACTTGTTGAAATAAATGCGATAATGTCATTAAAATTCATTAATTTTAATATAAAATTACTTTTTAAATTGAAAATACTGTGTATTCTCGGACAATATTTTGTTTTATTCTGGTTTTCCTTGCAGATTTCTTTTCCATGGGTAAGATATATAAAACAAATAGATATCAATTTACAAAATAAAGAAGTAATTAATTACTTTTTTAATAATATTTAGTGTTTATGAATTTAAAATCTGTTTTGTGTAGTTTAAAATATTCTAAAAGGTGAATCTCTATTTAACGAATTTTCCATATAACGAGCTTTTTTTCGGGATTTAGCGACTTCCGTTAAATGGAGGTCCGACTGTATTTTTAAAAAATTCTAGAATGTCTGTATTCTAAATGTCAACAAAAGTTTTCTTAGAAATATGCAGGTTTTGCCTGGAAATATAGCTTAATAATTGTGTTATGGTTAGGATTTTTAAACATTAGCTATATTTCAGATTATATAGCGGTCTTATTGAAACTAAAATAATATATTAACAGATTATAAAAATGTGTAATTTTTTCTCGAGTCTCTCAAACCACTGTTGTAGCGGTGAAAGCAGGAGTTTGCCCGATTCGTTTCTGCTCTGGTCCAGCGGTAGAGAATTTTTTTTTTGTCTATGACTGCGAGAATTTTTCTCTGCCTAGGTGCGAATGGTGCCCTGGAAATTTTTATGCAATTTGCTACATTTTTCGCCAAGTCACTGAACTATTCGCAATTGCCCCGGGCTTCCACGCCGAGTGAGAGAAAGGATGAGCAGACGACCTTGAAGTGTCCGGAGGGGGGGGGGGGCTCGTCAACCCTGCTTCGATCGTCGAACGGGTTCTGAGTTCGCTGAGAGGGAAAGTGAAAAAACACAAAATGTAAGGACGAAGTTACGGTACGAATGGGCTGTTCGTAAGTTTTTTTTTCTTTTGAAACTGTCTCATACTATGAATTCATTTTACTCATCGCGGATCTTACAAAGGACGCAGAAAAACAAACATTTTCGTCTACTTTTTAATTGAGTTGGGTAAATACTTTTACATCTATCAGATTTCCAATAAATCTTGCCAAAACGGTGGAGGTGAGATGAAAAAAATCATTCTCTGAGTGAACATCTGATGAGTAAATAAAGAAACCAAATGTGGATGGATGTAACGCAGGGCTTCCCAACCTTTATTTCCTCGCGTACCCCTTGATTAATCTTTATATTTTCGCGCACCCCCTACTGTCGTTCCTACCCACCACTTTGTGACTTTTTACAAGATTCCTCATGCTTTCTTGTTTCCGCCATTACCAACTTTGATTTCGCGTACCCCCAGGCAGGGGTGGCGCCAGAGGGGGGACCGGGGAGCCCCCTGTCGGGGATGTTATCCCCCCCGTCGGGGAAAATTTTTGTATGGGGTATTCAAGTGTAGCTGATAAATAATAATCTGGCGAAAATTTGAGACAATTTCATTACACTCGTCCCCCCCTTTCGGGGAGATCGTGCCCCCTGTCGGGCAAATCGCCACCCCCCGTCGGGCAAACGCTAGCGCCATTCCTGCCCCCAGGGGTGCGTGTACCACAGGTTGGGAATCTCTGATGCAAAGCTTTACATAAAAAATCCATAACAACAAGGGCCGGCCATAAGCCGATTGGACCGATTGCTCCAAATAGGGGCCCGCGCTAGCGTGCTACAAGGAATGTACTCGAATTTATTCAAATTCAAACCAATTAATTATTATTTTAACAAATTATATTAAAAAACATGTTTTTGTTGCATTACAAAAACTTGATTTGTTTTAATAAATCCAAGAATGTTTTGCAAATATAAATTACTAGCGGATGTTCACGATAAAATAAAATAAGATTTTTCAAATGTTCAGATGCGAAATAAGAGTATATACTTCCGTTTGAATGCCGTGGATATGATAATAATTACTGGAAATTCAGTTTGAGTAGAATTTCCAAGCAGTTTTTTTTTTTATCATCGAGAAGACTACTTATAGTAATTTTAATTGTCTGAAATAAAACATTTTAACTCTTTCCTACACATTCATTAAAATAATGATGAAATTGTTGATTGAAATCTGGTTATTATTTTTTTAATAAGCATGCCATTTGACATCATTGCATATTTCTTTCTACTATACCAGTAAGTCTTTTAAGATGAGTGTTTTATAGAAATTATGAGTAATGTGCTTACTGAAGAAACGCTCATTTTAGTAGAATAAATTATTACTATTCTAATTATAACCTTAAATAAATAATATTTTTAATTATGTTTATTAAAATTTTGCAAGTGAAAGCTTAATTAGCTTGTCTTAAATTTGTAGTCTTGAAATGTATGCTTCATACGGCAATTATAAATATAGCCAGAGATATTTTGGAACAATTAGTAGGGGAAAAAAAGGAAAGGTAGTTTCTGAAGCATTTCCTCTTCGTAATTTTGTCTAATAAACTTTTTGTAGTTTTACATCCTGTTGTTTTATAATTTAAAAAATGCCCGATCTTATAAATAAATAATATTGAGATTGATTGATAGAAAAAGCTTTGTAAATTATTAACCGCTTTGTCTGAAATTAATTGTAAATTATAATTTTGTATTTTTTTATAATCAAACTACTGAAACCATTATTCTTGAATGATTCGTTATCTTAGTTTCGTAATAATTTTTTTTTTCAGTTTATCGTAACATTTGTTGCCCCAAAACTCCTTATTTACAAGGCCGGGTTATCCCATAGGCAATGTAGGCAACTGCCTATGTAACTTTTGAGGAACCCGAGATTTTTTTTCAGGCATTTTCAGGGCAATTTAATTTTGTGCTTTCATTTGATTTACAATTGCATTGTATACGAACATATTCTAATTAAAATCAAGCATCGTATAAATTTCATAATACTATTCTTAGGATTTATTTCGCGCTTTGAAATCTACTTGCCGACGATCAGTGTTGTCCAATTTGTTTTACAATACTACAAGTCAACAACGCTCTTTCCCTGCTATCATAAATGCAAGAGAAAAAGGAGTGCCCTTGTCTCTATAGCAAGGGGATGGTCGAGAAGTCTGCGTATTTCGTTTCCTGTAAGTAAGAACAGTATAATACCGGGGGCCCTGGAAAGTGAGCATTTCTTAAACAAAATAGCTAGTATTACTCTTATATTACAAAAGTGATGCCATCGACATTTTATTGCCCCCTTAGGCATGTCCGAAGAATCTCTCTTTGTAAGAAGTATGCAAGTCTTTGTAAGAAGTATGCTAGTCTTTGTAAGAAGTATGCAAGTCTTTGTAAGAAGTATGCAAGTCTTTGTAAGAAGTATGCAAGTCTTTGTAAGAAGTATGCTTGCAAAGAGGGCGCAATGACATATTTTTTCTTCTTTTTTTTTGCAGCTCATTTTACTACTCTGTCTTATTCGAACCCCTAAAGCCCTGACAAGGTTGGTAAAGAGATCATGTAATTTGGCGGCTAAAGGCACGAAGGGAAAAGGGTGTTATGTGTTTCGGGGTGGGGGGGTGGGGTGAACTATTACCCTTTTTAGACAGCGCCTACTATCTGGTGCTTCTTTAGAGGCAAATAATTGAGACATTTCTATTTTCAGTCACCCGAGAGAAACAGGACTCAGAAAGGACATATCTCATTCTCTTACATTTTCGTACTTTTAAAAATGTTAGCTCAAATTATTGTTCCTTTATTTTTAAATTGCTTTTGTCGTATTAAATACAAGCTGTATTCAGCGACCGAATGATTCGCCCATTTTATTAACTGTATATTTATTATTCCAACTTACTTTAAATACGTCAAATTATTTAATTTTTGGTAAGCCGAAAACATTAATTGATTCAAAAGAATAAATCAGTAATACAAGGAAAAGAAAAACAGTGAACAGGAAATGAATCAATACTTGAAACTAAATTTTGTGGCAGTGTGTTTTTCATCTTATCAATTTAATGTTTAGATCTTCACATTCAATTGCTGAAAAAGAATTAGGCTGGCCCTTTAAAATCGTAAAATTGAATGAAGATTAATTTTCGTTCTTATCATGCGAGAGATGGTTTGTTCAGATTGAAATTACAATTATTACGCATTATTTATCTAATTATAACGTGATTGCTTAACCTAATTATAAGAAATAAACAAATGTCATATATTTCCAGAGAGGATTATCCTGCTTTAAGTGAAAAAATAGATTTATGTTCGTAGCTAAAATTTAAACTTATCAAAATAATAAAGTAAATCTATCCAAAAAGTAAACTTTGTTGAAGTAACAAAATTTAAATTAAAAAAAAAAACTAGCATAGCAAGGAAAATGGATTGTATTTTATTCAAAAGAAGGTCTTACATAACTATAATCACAACAAAATAAATTTCATATCTCGCTTTTTAACGTAAGAGAAACATTAGATTTAAAGATTTCATTACAGCATTGCAAGCTATTGTTGAAAATTAAGCATAACTTTTTAAAAAGGATTTTCAAATTTAAGGAGAAAAATTTTCCGACAAATAAACTGGCACTTTAGATTTGAAAGATATATTTTTGAAATATAAGACAGTGTATAAAAGTTTTTTGGGTCATAATATTTTTTTGCATTTATCGCTGAAATATACCATGTCCTTGCTTAATTTTTAATTAATTAAAATTTTAAAAAGCTCTCTGAGGCGCACATTCCCATTCTTCATAGTATATTTGTACCAAATTCGCTAGGTCTAGGCTCAGCGATCTGTCTTATGGAACACAAAAAGACAGTCTCATACTCATACATGCACTTTTTTTGACTGAACTAAGCGAACTCTGTTTTAACTTGACCTTTCAACATTGCGTTTATCTGTAAATTAGTTTGTTATCCAGTTACTACCAAACGCGTTGTTCGACTTTCTTCGAAGTTGGTATGAAGGCTCCTTGAAATCATAAAAAACGACGTATGTAGATTTTTTTAAATTTTATTTCTACCACTTTTTTGGGGGTGAGCATAAATTAGTACATTAAAATTTCCTTGTATTCCTTCCATTGATTCATATTTTAATGTAATTATTTTATTATTATCTCTGCTGAGCTTATTTAAGATAATAACTAAACTTTTTAGCGACTGCAAAAAATTTGCGGCCCTTCTTTTCAATTATTTTATTTGGTAGTCTGAAAAAACCAGCTTAATTTTTCTTTCTCAAATAAAAGCATAAACATATTTTAATTAGTTATGTTGAAAAAAAACCGTACTGTGATTTTTAAAGTCTTAAACACTATACACATCTAAATGTTAAACTAAATATAATCTTAATTTTTTAAACTATATTAATATGGTGTAATTATTTCTAAATCGTTCAGAAACAAAAATATTGTGTAGGATTTCAATTTGAGCCACGAGGCTTGAAAGATTGTCTACCCCTGGCCTAGACCATAATTTCTGTGATTGCATATATAATTGGTCTCTATAATAATGCCTTATAAAAATTCATCAAACAAGGAAAGGTATTTCGTTATTTAAATATAAAATTTTTTATTTAAAATACTGAAGAATAAAATGCTTCAAGATCAAATTAAATATTAAAACTAAGTTTTAAAAAATGCAGTTTATTCTATTTTTAATTGCTGTAATTTTGATTTACCAAGCATAAATAAAAATTGTTTCTTCTTTGCATTCTGAAGTTGCTAGTGTTATGAAAAAGGGTCGTTGGTAGTCAGTTAATGCAATTTTTATGCTGTATTTGACTCCCTAACTAATTATATATTAATAACTAATAATTAATTAATAATTAACAATTAATTATTAGTTATTAATATATAATAAATAACATAATTAAATTTAAAACTAATTTTAATTTAATCAATTAATTAAACTTTAATTAATGTAAATTAAATTTTTTAAATTAAAATTTTAAATGCTAATAACCTACCGGCTTTGATGCAAGATAGCTGGGAAATCGTGGCTATCAAAAATTGTTTCCAATTGGGCCCCGCACTTGCTAAGGCCGGGCCTTGATTGAAAAAAGATCCCGAATGGACCCGTTATTCACTGAGAAGAAGGGTTGCCATAATTGTTTTGAGTTGAAACCCAGACAAACCGGGAGGAAGGGTCTTGTGTATGAATAGGAGTATAGAATTCCAACAGCGCCTACAGGGCCGCATTTACACATTTTTACGCCCTGGGCCAAAACACATTCTGCGCCCCCTCCCCTCTCAAAAAGTTATAATTTTCAATGGAATATACAATAGTTCATTTTTGAATCATCATAAGCACTTAATACAATCTTTGAACCGCATTCAATGTTTCATTCAAAATGACACTACTTATGAAATAACAACATTAACGCCTGCAAAAATACTCCATTTTTCGAAATCGTCTGAAGTACCTAATAGAACTTCTTCGTTCGCGCATTCATCCGTGAATAGGTTTGAAGGCTCTCTAAAGCAAACGGATCTTTTGAAATAGCTTTCAATGCAAATAAGTTCCAAGGCGAGAGACGATAGGGTCCACAGAAGATTTTAAAAAAATGTGTCGCTCAATACATTTAGTGTCACCAAAGTACATTTAAAAAACATCATTTTATACGGTCATTTGAAAATAACACTCAAAAATGTTAAACGTTAAATGGTGAAAAATGTTAAATAATGAAAACTGGTTGTTATTCATAACCTAACATAAATAATACTGTCCTACCGCCACGAGAAAAACCCTGAACTGGTTGGCCTCAAGTAGACGAGTCGAAGAAAGGAGGGAAACGGGTATAAAATAAACCGCAACATTTGGCAAACTAAGCGCTCTTCGTTAGGCGAGGAATTCGTTTTCGACCGAAGAACAAAGCGAAATGAGATTTCCGACAGTTTTATCTGCGCCAAATAAAATAAAATCCTTTCATTCACCCCCAAAATGCAGTGGAATATCCCGTTTCCATAACGACCGCCATCGGCATGTCTGGTGTCTGGGGTTTTCCTCATGGCAGTAGGACGGTAAGGTTAACCTAGGCATGACGCCCTAGGTCATGGCCTAGGTTGGCCCTATGGGAAATCTGGCCCTGGCTGCCTACCAACGACCCTCTTTCAGAACACTGCTAAAGTTGAGAGTTGAGACACGTGCGCTGAATTCAAATTATATCAACATTAAATTATATTCTCTAAGCGAGTAAAAATTCGAAATGTTGAATTAATTGTAGCTGTTGGTTGAAAAGCTGTGAATAGCTTGTTATGAATGTAAGTGGAAATTATGCCTTCCCAGGAATTGCGCATTTCCCAGGAAGTGCAGTTGCTAGCTATAGGTAGGATTAAAAGATAGGTTGGTTTACCATACGTCCGGATTTCACACTCACGTCCGGACTAGTGTCTGGATCTTCAAAATGTCCGGATTTACGCCAGTGAGTGCGGCGAGAGAAGAATTTGGTTATAACAAAGACAATCTGACGTATTCGAAACAGCTGACGTCATTCCGCAAATGAAAGAAAATTCTTTGTTTCACTCTGTTTACGTCCACTGTTGATGAGAAAGCGGGTGAGCCTGCTTATCCAGGCTCCGGTTCAAACTGGAAATTGAGAATGTTTTATTCTGCTTCTCATTAATATAATTTTGAATCACCAAACAATAATAAAAACTGTATCTTCTTTGCATTCCGACGGGTTATTTTTTTTTCACTTCCTCAAACTCCGTGCTAGTATTATGAAAGAGGATCGTCGGTTCGCAGCTCTAAAAATTTTATACCATAATTTGATCCCCCTCCCACACGAATGGCGCTAGAGTTTGCCCGACGGGGGGCACGATCTCCCCGACGGGGGGGATGAGTGTAATGAAATTGGTCTCAAATTTTCGTCAGATTACTATTTATAAACTACAGTTGAATACCCCATACAAAAATTTTCCCCGCCGCGGGGGGGGGGCACAGCATCCCCGACAGGGGTCCCTGGTTCCCCCAGTTCCCCCTCTGGCGCCACCCCTGCCCTCCCAGGACCCTCCCGACGTGTCCGGATTTCAACCTAAAAAAATTCTAGCCCTATATCTATAGAAACAGCAACTAACAATTCCCGTGATTTGAATGTCTCAGAAGGCTTATTCTTGAATTCTTGTATGTTTACACAACAAATCTTGCCAACTAACTCTTAAACCTTGTTTCTGATTCCTCGGCATCTTCGCGCCCTCTCCCCCTCTTGGCATGGGCCACCTCCTCTGGGCAGCCCTGGGATCACCTCGGTACGGTTCCGTTCAAGGCCACGACTCTGACATGCTTGCCATAGACAGGGCCTGTCCCAGGAGGGTTGAGAACAGAGCGAGAGCACAAGGCCCCGAGATGTTGACTTATTTTGCAAAATGGAAATTGAGTGCATTGATTTATTTAACGAAATCAAAATTTGGCATTGAGTTCTGCCTTCTAGGACACAATAGTTCAATATTTGAGTGTCGGGATGGCCGATGAAACAAAACTTCTTTCCAAATTAAATATTTAATGACGATTTAAAATAACAGTTGGATGATTAATTAAGATGAAATAATTGACTATGTACAGAAGATCAACACAAAGGAATTATGGCTGCAGGGTTAACATATCTTCTCGTCGTCACAATCGTCTTTTGGAGTAAGCGTCATTTTCCAACATCGCGTCTCGATGTCAGAGCGTCTACTGACTAATTCTGATCGGATCCGCTAGAGGCGCCACTCAATTGGCGGGAACGAAGGGAGCTGCCGTTAGTCTGGCGCCACATTTATTTAAGAGATAGTTTAGTTGAACGGCATCCAAATTTTGTGACTGTTGTGAAAATTGTACTGGCTTCACCAATTACCGTCGCACGATGGCACATTAATCAAGAACGAGTTACATCCTTAGCCATTTTATCAATCGGAGGCAAATTAACGAAAAAAACTAAATTACGAGGGTCGTTCCTGAAGTAAGTTTCATCATGCTTTTTCACAAGGAAGCTTTGTTACAAACAGAAACATACAATGGCATAACAAAATACACACTTTTGACTATTATGCCACATATTCGCCACCGACATTGATACATTTGTCGTACCGCGAAATCGATTTCGAGAAACCATCCTGGTACAAATCGGTGCGGAGCGAGAGAAGGAAGTTCTTCGGAGCCTCTTCATTGCTTCGCAAGTGTCGTCCCGATAGTGCTGACTTCAATGCAGGAAAAAGGTGAAGTCTGATGGGGCAAGATCGGGGATATAGGCTGGATGATCCAATCTCTCCCATCCCAGGCGACGAATATGTTCATTTGTGTCCCTTGCTGTGTGGGGTCTCGCATTATCGTCCAAGAACAAAACCCCCCGACACGAGGGTCCTGGTCGGGCCCTGCAGCCACGATCTTACCTAAATAGACTTTCACCTTTTTCCTGTATTGAAGTCAGCACTATCGAGACGACACTTGCGAAAATGCCCATCAAACTGGCGTGAAGAACTTCCTTCGCTCACTGGGAACCTATTTGTACCAGGATGGTTTCTTGAAACTGATTTCAGGGTACGACAAATGTATCAATGTCGGTAGTCGCCAAAAGTTTGTACAGTCGGACCTCTATTTAACGAAGTCGCTAAATCCCGAAAAAAAGTTCGTTATATAGAAAATTCTTTAAATAGAGATTCACCTTTTAAAATACTTTAAACTACACAAAACAGATTTTAAATTCATAAACACTAAATATTATTAAAAAAGTAATTAATCACACCTTTATTTTGTAAATTAATATCTATTTGTTTTATATATTTTACCCATCAAAAAGAAATCTGCAAGGAAAACAAGAATAAAACAAAACATTGTCCCGGAATACACTGTATTTTCAATTAAAAAAATAATTTTATATTAAAATTAATTAATTTTAGCATTTCATCGTACGAAGGTTTGTTGATTTCTGCATCATGATCATTTCCATCTTTATTATCTTCGTCTTTACCGCAATTCATTGCTGTATTGTTTTTATTTTTCACACTGTTCACTTCAAAACTGCCTCATCCACATCTTCATAGATACATGCTTTTAAACGTTTTGAACAAGAATTCGATGAATCATAATTTCGTATCTTATCACGATTTTTTTTATTATGGTTGATAAGCTGTTTGGAGGAATACCAAATTTTAAAGCAATATCCTTTTTTTTTCACGCCTTTATCCACCTCACGAAGAATTAAATTTTTTTCTTTGATGCTCAAACACTTTCGCTTTGACATTTTCCAGCTTCAAGACTTTGATCACCATCAAATGTGTTAAAAGAAAGAATAAGTTTGAAATGTTTATAAATATTTTGAGAAATAGGGAGAAAAGAAATATTGGATCACAAGAAAAAGTTCGTTAAATCGAGAATGCACTTCGCTATTTGGAGGTTATTTTACGAAGAAATTCGCAAAATGTTCTTGGTTCCATGAAAAAGTTCGTAAAATAGAGAAATTCGCAAAACAGAGGTTCGTTCAATAGAGGTCCGACTGTATTTCGTTATGCCGTTGTATGTTTTTGTTTGTAATAAAGCTTCCTTGTGAAAAAGCATGCTGAAACTTACTTTCGGAACGCCCCTCGTATGACGATACTATCAAGGAATTATCCATAAAATATGTGAGAAAATGAAATGAAAATCACATTCTGTAAACTTATTCTAGTCAGTCGCATACCAAAATTGTATTTATGAAGCGGTTATTTGATTTATTAACGCTTTTCTGGTGTGATTGAAGTATTAACTTTGTAAAAATGGTTTAGTTATGTGTCGTTTTTATGTATATTTTAGTCTTTACGTATTACGTACTCTTTTATGTATTTGTTTAGACCTCCAAATTGTCTAAGAAATAATTAGCAAAACGAAATAAATTATTTTGTTGTATGAAATTTGTTTCAAGGCCCCGCACGTCAACTTTGCACCCTCTTCATAGAACAAGGTTTCGACCAGTAGAGGTTACTGGGAGATAAGTAGAGGGACGAAAAATTCTAGCCAACCGAAATTACCGGGAATTATAGGGGGTAAACAATACAATATAAAAATTTAGGTACAAAATTAGATAGCTTTTCTGGGCACTCTTGCTTTTTTATAATTCCTATTTCTAGGAGGCTAAAATGAATCACTTTTTTCACTGATGAAGCAGGGAAACATTCCATTTCTCCCGCCCCCAAAGATTCAGAGTCATTTTTTTTCAAAATTGCGTTTATGCTGTTTTTACATTCTAAAGGTTATTTACATAATGAGTGAAAAAATTGCAAGAGTCAAATGAAGTCACATTATAGGTATATAAAATCTACCAGGTTAAAAAAATAATAATTAGTCATTGATTTAAAAAATTAGTCAGTTTTTTTAAAGCTCCTGGCATTTTGATATTATTGACTCTTGTGGTTCTCCAATAGACGATTCGTTTTCTATTCAGTTTTCTGGTTTCCATAAAACTTCCATTTCGATTGTACTTTCCCATGACATCTTTAAGATAAAACAAATGGTCAGAAGAGTTTTATTTTTAGTGGTGCTGCCATCTAGTGCAACAGAATCTCATTACATGCTGAGTTGATGATACTGTTGAACATCTTTTTCTTCATATTAAAATTATCATAATCATTATCTTTATGATAAATAAATTAGATTGAATTAGGAGTTCCGTCAACGGTAGACCTCTTTTCCAAAAAATAATATTAAAAAAAATCGAAGACCTGCTTTTTATCGCAGTCTGTGAAGGTTTACCCCTTTTTTCGAATACGAATTATTTACACAATGTCTGCTTTTATCAGTATTAACAAAATAAAAAAACGCAATTAAATAATGATGCTGATAGTACATATAATCAGTATTATCAAAATTACAAGTAAATGTCATTTGCTATCATCAGTATTTTTGGAAGCACTATGAATTGAATTTTGTTTGGCTAGAATCGTTGAAAGAAGAGCAAAATGAAGAACCATTAAAATGTCCGCCGTCTTGAAACGCAATCAAAAAATAAAAGTGCTTACTCACACGTTGTTTTTAAGGATTTAAAAAAAAGCATGCATGCCAAATTCGAAAAACGTCGAACGATGGTTTGGTCCTGACTGCGTCACAAATAAGTTTACAGACAGAATGCCGAATGGCTGAGTTAAAACTAGTGTTCATTAAACATCGATAGTTCAACAATCGATTGTGCAGTCGATAGTTTTCCTAAACTATCGGCTGAACTATTGATAGTATCGATAGCTTCAAAACTATCGATTGTTTTTTCCCCGGCAAAACTATCGATAGGCGATCTTCAAGTCGATTGTTTTGAAACTATCGATAGTTCCAGTCGATAGTTTTAGCACGATAGTATTGCACGGGAGAATACTATCGATAGTATCGATAGTCTATCGATGTTTAAGGAACACTAGTTAAAACAGGATCCCCCCTCGATCGGTGAATTAGTAGGATTTCGAAAAGAAATGAGATATAATTTTCATATAGTTCATTCTGCATCCGCAATGCAACAAGTGGTTGGTCAGGTTCTCGCCCCATTTCCGGCACTTGTTATTCTGTTTCGGTTCGTTTTCCTTTCCAGTATTTCTTATTTTCTGGAATATGAAGCATACAGTGGCGAATCGGGGAGGGGCGATATGGGGCTGCACCCCTCCCCACACAGCTTAACCAAAATTCTTGATTTTTTTCAAATCACTACAGATGTTTGTTCTTAATCTCTTTTAAAAAATAAAGCGTGGCAATATTAATTTCGCTGGTTCGAAAATTTCCCCGCTGCTGTAGTCTTTCTACTCGTACTTGCAGCGTTGACGAGGTCGAAAACATTTTTTGGCTAATTATTTCACTGTGTTTTTATTAAATTAGTGACATTATTGTAGTCCCCTTTGTGATTCTTATTGTCAGGTGAGTAAAGTTAAAGGGTTTTTGACTTACATAATGTAGTATTGAGGTTTATTAAATATCTAATTTTTGATTTTTACCTAAGAGCCAGACTCACCAATAATCAGTAACCTAACCAATAATCAGTAAATAAACATTAATCATTAACTTTGCGCGTTGTGTTTTAGCAATAACCCATTGTTGCATCCATGCCATGTCTCATGGATGCTGAGTCAGCATGAGACGATTTGCAAAGATAAACCTTTGATTGCTAATTTTGAACATTTATTTAATAACAAGATAAATTGAAAGGAGAAGAAAAAGAATCAAATCTCTCATAAGGATCAATGCTCTTACATTAAATCGACTTGATGCAGAACTGATAATAACACATTACACTATAAATTGTTAAAATATAAAAGACAGTTCACTAAAAGATTTTTACTATAAATTGCTGAAACATAAATGACAGTATCACTAAAACATTTTCACTGTAAATTGTTGAAACATAAATGACAGTTTAACTAAAACATTTTCTTGGCTACATTCAAAACTGAAGAGCATTAATACAGTTTATTCATACCTAATCAGGTATAAAAATCAAGCAACACTCTCATCCTGGTCAAGTCATTGATATAAAAATTCGAAAAAAATTTTATTAATGAACCTTCATTATTATTATTTTGACGGTCATGAATGCATGCAGTAGGACATCATGTTTTTGTCAATTTTGGCAAGTAGTATTCTCAAGCATTACAGAACTGATTTTGACAGATGATTAGGATCACACAGTTGAAGGATAAGTTACCGATTCACACATGCCATTCGCCCTCTAAAACTCCTGTCAATTCTTTTTATGCCCTAGTGCTCGACCACAAAGTAAAGGGTTTCACCACACTTTAAACAATTCACCTATGGCGCGTTTCAGACGGTCTGATCATGTTTCGTTCGGTGTGGTCATACTGACCAATTTATGGCTAAAAGAAATCAATAAAGGGATCCTCTGATTCGATTTCTGGGTTATAAAAAAAACCAATACCTAATCAACACATACACCTGCCATGGCGATGCTTTCTCCCCTCCACGCCGGCCAGGGCCCTCGGCCCCACCAGCCAGCGTAAAACTCACCCTTTGTTTTTCTCTCGTCCGTTCTTTAGTCCACTCTACCCAAATCCTCTCTGCCCTAGCAACGCCACGAGCCCTTCACGAAGATCCCCAGTTCATGCCATTGGTCAAAAGGTCAGTTTTCGTCAGAGAAAGTTCGAGAGCGTCGGAGGCAAGCCCCCGAATTTCTAGGAATTCCGAGCGGATGGGGGCAAATCCGGCCAAAGTGCTTTTCGAAAAATGGCGAATATCTAATTCGGGAGAAAGAATATTTTGTTTTAACACAACAATAAGCCATGATAAAATTTTCACGACCTCAGTCCCTCCCAGACCAAAATCCTGGACTCGCCGCTGGAAGCACAACAAATAGAAAATATTGTGACCATCAAAGCCTTTGAGCTCGGGATTTTGGTGAATCTTCCCTTTTTAGACCTCCGTGAGTTGAAAAAAAAACATTTTTGAAATTATGTTTGTCTGTCGGTTGGTAACTCATAAATACAAGCTTTTATTTGGAAATTTTGAGGTTTCGAGATTTTTTTTTCGGTCTGAAGAGAAATTACGAGTAGGAAAAAAATAATAATAAGTAGTCCAAGTTTAAACAATACTTACGATATTATTATCATTTTTCTGCTAGATTCTATATCATAAATAAACAGAAGTAATTTTGCATATTTGAATTTCATACCGTGAACTTGGAACCTCTGCATTACAGATAGTTTAGAAATCAATATTTTACATATAGTTTAAACACTTGTAAAAGTATATTGTGAATAATTTTTCGTACATCGACCCTAACTCCCCCCCCCTCCCCCGTAAATGAATCACCCCGGGTTTTTCTCTTTCTGATACTCCTCCTTCTAAGCCACAGGAACTTCGGGTTTTGAGAAATTCCCGGATGGGGTCAAAAAGACCCCACACGTGTGCTTTCGGGGTAAGAAAAACCGAGTTAAAGTAAAAGGGGGAGCAGTGGGTGTAGAGGGGAAAGTGGCACGAGGGACAAATTAATATTGTTTCGTCACCCTCATTATATTCAGCTTTTAGAAGTGACAAATACGCACTTATATTTTGCTGCTATTGTCCTCTAAGACTGGCGCCCGGTCTGTTCATACACACTGTTGTGAACTCCTCAATAAACTGGAAACCCCAGTAAAGCAGGAAGGTTCGTTTGCTGACCCCTGGCTGGATGCGAGGGGGGGGGGAGACTTTCCCTTTTTAAACTTTTTTCTTCAGATTGCTTCTTGCTTTGAGCGAGGAAGTCAGTTCCGTCCATGGCGCTCCAGCGCAAGGTGTCATCCCTTTTCAGGACACAGTTGAAAGCAAAGTGTTGCAAAGATCTCAAGTGGTCTGGACTCATCGAGAGAGGTGCACTTACAGTGAGATAAAAGTTGGAAACTCATGCGCACTCTATTGAATGTCGAAGAGAGAGGCACATTATTGTAAGAAGAATGTATTTTTATGAGTGTCCAATGTTATAGATTAATGTATGATTATATCTGCTGAGTCTAAGTATCTATTCTGTGTGCAACATCATCTCCACGTCAACAAAATAATAAGCAAATATTTATCTCCGACAGAGTGTCGTCATTGGATTGGAAATAAGTAAACTTTCATTCTTGCATTTTTGAAGTCTAAATATAGCATCAGTATAAATATTTCTCCTGATAGCTTGTGTAACTTGCGCACAAAAGTTGTGTCATTTAAGTTCGTCGTAGTACAAGTTCCTTAGAAACTGCTTGTGTAGAAATCAATAAAAAAATATCTGGTTTCGGGAGTTGGGAAGAGGAGCGAAACTTGCATGCGGAAGGCCCTTCTCGAATCGCACTAGTCACGGAACACCAAGATTTCCCCTCACTTTCCAGTGGCGCACCGATCGAGGTGCAAGAGGGGGCGTAGATGCTCCGGCAGCCGGTTGTAGGGGACGCCATGGACTCGGAACATTACTGTATTTATTCCATGTTTAAAGCGAAATATGATAATAGGGGCGTAAAAATAATATCATGCCCCTGACGCCACTTACACTTGTTAAAACCACAGTTGACTACTGGGATAAAAAAAAATCTCTTCTTTCCGCGCCGCCACTTGGCAAGCCGATGAGCCATTAACTCGTTTACGTCACTTTTTAAAGTCACATACGCTGAGGGGACAAAAAAATACCGTCCCCGGGACGCCGCTCACGTACACCGAGTCACTGATGACGACGGGAGAATCATATTATGACACGGACGCCACTGAGGGCCTGACTCCTGATAGCTTGTGCAATTTGCACGCGCCCCTCGACTCCCAGCCATTGAACGCAGAAGACACTCTCATTGGATGTTAAAACAGGTCTGTCTCCGTAGTCTGTTCGGCATCCAGTGGCGTAGCCGAGGGTGGGCGGAACAGGGGCCATTATGCAAATTTCCCATTTCTAACTCGCCATCAGTGGCGCAGCAAAGACGGGTGGGGCCCGGTGATATTATTTCGCATCCCTCTTCATATTTAATTTTAAAAACTGTTAAACTACACACACCCATGTTTTTTCTCCACGACACCCTTTAAGACTCGCGCCCGGGCCATCCATACCCCCTCGCAGTGGCGAATCCAGGGGGGCTATCGGGATACAGCCCCCAACCCAGAGCCAAGCCAGAATTCTTTATTTAATTTAACATTATTACAAATGTTTTTTTTTTCTTAATTTCTCTCTTTAAAAAATAATAAAAACGTTTCAACATTGCTTTCTAGCTTGAAAATTTTGCTACTTTTGTAGTCATTCCACTCGTACTTGTAGCAATGACGCGGTCGAAGACATTTTTTGGCTAGTTATTTCATCGTACTTTTTATTAAATTATCGAAAGCATTGTAGTGTTCTTTATGATCCTTATTGTCAGGTGAGTCAAGTCTGTTAAATTAAAGAGTTTTGGTTTACTTTAGCCTTGAAGTTTGACATTCATTACGACGATACAAAGTTTTTATGACCTCAGCCGCCCCCCCCCCGACCGGAATCCTAGATTCGTCACTGCCCCCTCACATCCCCGTCGCTTCGCCACTGGGGGAAGGGGAGAATAAAGTGCATTCTTCAGAAGTTAGAAGTTACTGTAGTGCTGCCATCTAGCGATTAAATGCTCTACGATTATTCAAGCGATGAAACAGCTTAATGCTACTTTTTGAAGAATGAAAAAGCATTAGATATCGAGTATCTGCATCTTATTTGACAGTCTGATTTTTGGAGAACGCTTGTCGAATATATTTCCGAAGAAATCGCGTTTTTTTCGCTTTCAAAAGCTATAATGATATTACTTAAATTTTTGAATTAAGATTTTACCAATAATTAAACGCTCCGAGTTCTTATTGTGCGTTTTTCCGATGCATCCTTCTTCGACTTCACTCTTCAGCTCAGTTTCGCTTCGTTTGCTGAAATCACTGTTTCGAGAATAATAATAATTATTATTATTTCACTAATGGAAATCTATCTAATTTCCATTCGCGATCTGATCCTTAGCAACTGGGGGGAAGAAAACTATGTCTCGGAGAATTATTTTTAGATTCATGAACAACACATTTACTTTCCCTATTCTTGTTTAATAGCTAAATCTAACATAAATAAATAAAATAAAATTTCCATTTCACGTAGATTGATGTTCAAAAGTGCGTTCCAGCGAATATCAATTCACGTTTCGAGCATTCTTAGCGGAGCGCAGTGGCGTAAGGAGGCTACGTTGCGCCCGGGGCATAAGACGATTTTTCGCCCCCCCCTCCCGTCATCATCTGTAGCTTAGAATGTTTAAACGGAGCCCGGGCATGGAATGTTTTCGTTTCCTTTTCCTACTTCACTTTAAAAAGTGACCTAAAGGCATTGACGTCTTCCCACCATGACAAGTGGCGTAGCGATAGGAAGTGATGCCCGGAAAATAACATTTTTTTTATCCCACTCGTCATAAGTGGCTTAACAAGTGCAAATGGCACCAGGGGTATGGTATTATTTTTGCGACCTTCTATCATATTTTGCTTTAAAAAGGCATAAACGCACTAATGTTTTGACTCCGTGGCACCCCTTAAATTGGAGCCCGAGACATATATACCCCCCCCCGGTCGCAAAGCCACTGACGGGGCGCGAAGGCATGGTTTCAAAAAACCCTCAAAAATGATTATGATTTAACCAAAGTAAGAAGAGATCCATTCTGTTGACACGAAAACGAAACGTCGCCGTTAAAAAAAATGATAAATGCATACAAGCCACCCACTAAGTCTCGTCACACTAATTATTGAAAATTCCAAAAAATGAGTGGAAAAGGCAGGAGTGGCATTAGAGTCTGCACAACAGGGGGGCACTGTCTGCCTCACGGGGGGACAGGGTTTCTCCGACAAGAGGGGGCACTCTGCTGTACAAGGGGAGGATGGTAATGATGGCTTTCTCAAATTTTCGCCAGATCTTTGTTTATCTACTAGCTGAGTAGCCTTTTGCGTAAAAAGGGGTATAAAAAATTTTCCGACGCGGAAGGCACCGATAGGAGGACCTGGCTCCCCCGGACACCACACTGTCGGTACTCCTGGGAAAATGCCAAGTTGAAAAATTTGGCTTATGTTGAAAAGTTGAGATTCGTTTTCGGTGGCTTTAGTTGTTCTCAAAAACCAACCAGTGGCGACGATTCGGACGGGGGTGGGAGCGTGGTCTTCCCTTCACTTTTCGCTGGAAAAATTAAGTTTTTATTTCATTTGTCAACTTATACTTCTTTGTCCCAGTTAGGCCAGAAAGCATCCGAAAGTTACCGTTCTGTAGCTAGATTTTTAAATTTTGCTTTCTGCTCCTTATACTTAGGGATACCGTAATTTTTTAAATTGAAATCCGGATACGCCGAAGGGGGGGGGGGGGTTAAGTTTATTGTAGGGGGCCAAGTATGCCCCCCATCGAGCCTCTTTCATAACACTAGTGCAGAGTTTGAGAATGTGAAAATAACTTTAAGACGTCAGAATGCAAAGAGATATAATTTTTATTAGAGTTCGAACTTCAAAAATTAAGTTAAAAATTAAAAAATAAGCATTAATAAAACCTTAATATAAAACACAAAAAAGCAAAATAGAACGAAAAATACAATTAGAATGAAAGCAAATGGTAGAAAATTGTAAAAGAACCAAAATGGCGATTCTTCCTCAGAGGCCACACGCCATTGGAGCTCTAAAGCAGGACAAAAATTTTCTGAATAAAGGAATGACCATTAGTCAAAATTATTCTCTTATGTGGCCTGAATTGTTGTCCAACGTCTGAAAATAGGATAAAAGGAAAAAACACAACCGATACCTGTATAACAGAATCAATAATGATACAGAAATCAAAAAGCAAAAAGTCCTCCTCTTTCAAAACAGACTGTTGTGTTTTTTTCTTTTTTCCTATTCAAACAAAAATTCAGGCCACATAAGGAAATAATTTTGACTAATGGTCATTCCTTTATTCAGAAAATTGTCCTGCTTTAGAGCTCCAATGGCGTGTGGCCTCTGAGGAAGAATCGCCATTTTGGTTCTTTTACAATTTTCTACCATTTTGCTTTCATTCTAATTGTATTTTTCGTTCTATTTTGCTTTTTTGTGTTTTATATTAAGGTTTTATTAATGCTTATTTTTTATAATTTTTAACTTAATTTTTGAAGTTCTAATTTTGTTTTCGTGTATTCTATCAGAAGCAGGTGCATATGCGCCTTTCTGTATAATGCAAAAGAATTTTAATTAATTTTTAATTCAAGTTCTATTAATATTTAATTTAATTTTCGTTAAATTTTATCAATTATAATTGTTATTAGAGTTTGGTAATTCAAAATTATATTTACGTAAAACAGAACTAAAACAAAACTTCTAATTTTCAGTTTGAACTGGGGCTTCAATAAGGAGGCTCACCACTTTCTCATCAACAGTGGGCGTCAATAGAGTAAACAATGAATTTTCTTTATTGGCGGAATGACGTCAGTTTTTTCGGATATGTCGGATTTTCTCCATTACAGTCAAATTTCTCTCTCGCTGCATTCGCTGGCATAAATCCGGACATTTTAAAGATCCGGACACAAGTCCGGACATGAACTTGAAATCCGGAATGTCCGGACGAAATCCGAAAGTATACGGACTTATACTCGCCAGTACTTTTATTTGTCTTTACATTTTCCCCCCTGGCACTCATAACTCCCAATCGCCGCCACTGAAACCAACAGTTTATTATTATTTTTATAGTTGGAATGCTCGAACCATCGGAAGCTGGGATGGGGGGGGTGGAGAGAAAGTGTTCTAGAGAAAGTAGGTATTTACTGTCAAGGTCAGCCGAAATGAATTGAAGTGAATCCTGGACCCACCACCAAAGTTCATAGCAACAATCCTAAATTTTAAATCCTTTTGCGACTGGTTCGCTGACTAAACCGGTTCCTTTCAAGTCAGAACCAGGTCCTGACGCGAATATTTGTGGAGGTTCCTTCGCTTTCTTTTGCGGTCGACATTTCGGAAAATATCGGAAAGTCGTTCTCCTTGACATAGAAGCCGAGAGATGGGGGCAATGGCATCGTTTGAAGGCCGAAAGGGGTGCAGAACCGCGGTGAAGGACACCTGCCGAAAAGTTGGCACCGCCACAGTTAGCCAGTAAGCATCCATTCTCTCTTGGAAGTGCTTAAATAAACGAGATGGTCACAAAACACCGACGGACGCAGTTGCAAATTTCCCTTACAGGTTGGTTTGCCATATGTCCCTATACATACGTGACTGTCGTCGTATTTCACTACTCGGTCCCATATTACTATTTGTCCCTAAATGGGAGAAATTCCGAGAAATGGGAGAAACTGGGGGCGTCCATAAATGATGTCACATTTTTTTTCAATATTTTTGACCCCCCTCCTCCCCTTTGTCACAAAGTGTCACACTTCACCATACACTCCCCCCTTGTCACATGTCACGGTATAGACTTGCAGTTCAGGAACAAAGCACTACGTTATAGATCATATATCCAATTTTATTTTTTAACTTTATGTGCTTTAATGACATTTGTGAGCGTAATAATAATGATTATATGTGCACTTATTTTGTATGTAATAAGATTAAGGTTTACAACAAAAAACCTGATTAATATACAATAGTAATAAAATATTGATATAAAAGAGCAGTTGAAAACAGTAGTATTTTGGAATTTTATATATTTTGCTATAAATCTTATCTTTACTTTATGAACACAAAATACTCTAAAACAGATTGAATAAATTTAAAAAAAATACCGCCTCAATAAGATCAACCTGTTTGTGCCACTGCTAGTTCTACCACTCACCCAGGTGGGGCGACGTATCTTTTGTTGGACATTTCAAAGGTGTGACAGGGGGAGGTTTTCTTCTAATGGTGAAGAATTTCTGCTGTTACTATATTCTCAGAACCTACCCTGAATGCCTTTTTCGAAAAGAAAGGAATATAAGTGAAAAAAACCACATGAAGGTTGTTTTAACACCGATTAAAAAAATACTTTCAAATTCTGGTAGTTTCAAAATTTAATCTGCTGATTTTAAATGTTTTTATTTTAACCAAAATGTGTGATGTCACACTTCTTGTTTCCACCCCCTTCCCCCAAGCGGCCCCAATTCCCCCAACCCCCCCCCCCCAAAGCGTAACATCATTTATGGACGGCCCCACTGCATATTTACCACTGCGTTCTACTGCATATTTACAATTAAGAAACATCGATGCTCGCAACACAGAGATTCTATTCAATAAATTTGTGTATCTAACTAAAGATTATTTAGAGATAAATTATACCAATCGAATACCGATCTCATGCGAAGAAGCTATGAAATTGAGTTTGGAAGAGGAAATGGCTGAAGGTTTGTGCATATACAAAGTATATTGATCAGAAGTCACGTCTAATAAAGCTATGCGAATATGCATTTGCCATTCCAGTCCACAATGCAAATGTAGAGGGAATATTTTCCCAAATGTCTGCTCAATGGTCGGACGAAAGAAACACGTTGTCGTCGGAGACAAATAAAGCAATTTTGACTTGTCGCTACAGTTTTAAAATGACTTGCGCCCAATTTTATAATGATGAGAAAGAAGAAAAAGAAAATAAAGACAACATTAAAAATATGACTGGGTTAAGCAGGATTAGCCTCGCATCTTTTTTATTATTCTGCATGTTCATTCGGTTAGATTACTCAAATTTTATTGATTTTTCATCAGAGTAAAATAAACCCTTACTTGGCCACTTTTTCTATGTTTTTTTTTATTTAGCTCTTAAACGACCCGTATCAGTGCTTGGCAATTATGCCAGCACTACTTACTGGTGAATGAATTATTCCCGCAGTTACTTATTCAGATGCGATGAAAAGCAATTAAATATTTTGGTTACGAGATAATAGAACGGAGATTTGAATTCGAAAAGGTTAATCACTGAGGCCAAAATATGCCAAGAAGACACTCAGCAGCGTGGCAAGGCGTGTAGATGTCTCGGAGGCATATTTACAAACCCTACCCTGATAGAACTGAGGCAGGAAATCGGACAATATGATTGGCTCGCTTCGCCCAGAGCCGATGACGTCGTTCTTTGCTCTCGTACGGAAATTATAACAAAACAAGCGATTGAATGTGGACTTTGAATTAGTTTAGGTTTCGCGAATTTTGTTCTACGACACGCACCTACGTAGCAATTTTATTTAGTCTAGCGATTATCCTTTTTTTTCGTTTTATTATTACTGGCCTTAATAGTAATAATTAATAATTTTACTAATATTTGGCATTAATTATAGTTAGATTAGTTGCCTTTGAAACATCAAATGAACTATTTTCACTGGAATGACGTCAAAAAACCCAACAACATTAACCTGTTAGTTAATACCCTTCAAACAAAGTTGTTATCATTAGACTTTTCATTAGTATAATTTCTTACAGTGTGGGATGTTTTAGTTTTTATGATATTTTAAAAAAATATTTCATTTTTAAAAATGTTACAATCCACGGAAGAATGTTTTCTGTGCTCAACTGTGGGAAAACGGAGAAAAGTAGGACGACCCTTGTTTTGTTATGATTGCCGTACGGTACGCGCGAGAGCTGAAAACGACGTCACTGCCCCTCGTAGCCAATGATATTGGCCGATTTCCTGCCTCTGTTCTATCAGAGTAGGGTTTGTAAATATGCGTCATAAATTGTGGGAAATTTCTGCCGCCGCCTCTGACACTCTGCTGCATTTGGCATATCAAGAGTATTTTACCAAACTTCCCGGATAATCCAAATTCCCCGAAATCCGAATAAAGGCCTGTCCCAGTTAGTTCTGATTCTAATGTAATTGTAATTTTTGTAAATAATTCGCATTTGAATAAAATGATGCCAATCCTTTAAAAAGTTCCAATACGATTTATTATTAGAATATCAACTTTTCATGTGGAGCTTTTTGGAGCAGTTGGCTAATGATTAAAAATCACCAAGATTACACAGCACTGAATAAATTGAAGTTTATTGTTCCTTTTATTAAAGATTTGTAAGGTGTTCGAGGCAAGGTATGGACTTGTATAACACATTTAGCATTCCCTGAACTGAACTTTCTATTTAAAGAACATTGAACCCCTTAATGTATCCGAACACGTTCGGAGCACTTTTTTTTTTTTAAATTGTGAAATAGAAACACCAAAATATGTTTTTTAGATTCGAATTTAATAAAGATTAATATTAGAGTATGATTTTTGAGTATAAATTATTATAAATTTACAAAAATCTTGAATTCCTGCTGCTTTTTAGAAGAAATTCCCCAAAACTTCAAACATGCTAGAGGTCAAACTTTTGTAATAATTCAATTACAACTATTACTAAAATAAACTACATACTATGGACTAGTGCTTGTACTAGAATCTTAACATTCTTTGCATAAATAAAAATTTTAGAGCTAATCGAACAATCTTTATAAGATTTTCAGCAAATTTTTCATGTCATTTTTCAGATAAAAGACCATAATTAAAAAAATATTGTTACAATATACATTATTCTAGTACATTCACTAGAGACACATTTGAAGAAAGCGATCACATAATTTCAGTACAATCGAATGTTAATATCTAGAGTTATCATGTTTGAAGTTTGAAAATTATGCATAAGATCTAGTTTATCTTATTATCTAAACTTTAAAAAAAATTCCTAAAAATATACTAACATCATATTAACTTGAAAAAATGCAGTTTAGAAGAATTTTTGACAGGATTCTGTCCTTTAAATGATAACTTCCGGTTAATTAAACGCCCACTTCCGGTTTTTTATAAAACAATTAATATCTCATCTTCTAATTAACGTACCGACAAAAGTAAATATGTTTTAGAAAGGTAAATGAATGAACTATCCAAATCATCAAAAATTAAAAAATGGGAATTTTGGTCGAAAATCGACTTTTCAACGTGTTCGGATACCTTAAAGGACGCGTCCGTCATATTGATTTGCATCGAGTTATCGTATTTTTAGTCTTACAAACTAAAATTGAATCATTCATTAACTTTATAATTTCAGAGCTCAGATTCTTTTTTGACGCTACATCTACTGTCCACAGAGCTACTAGTCTATGGTCAAAGTACTTTATGACATTTTGAACTTTGAAAAAATGCATTCTTTGCTTGATTTCAGAAACCACGCTCGAGAGAAATCATGATGCGTGAGCCACAGATCTGAAAATTCAATTGAAAATCTTTGAACTTGAAGCGAAATATCTATATTTGAGATTTCTCATTCGAATTCTTACCCTATCTCTCTTACACCCCATCCGGCAGGGTTTTCATTGCAACTGCCCCACCCTTCATAATCGCTGTGATATTCGTAACGAAGAGATCACATCAATTCCTTTACCCTTGCTCTCTTCAAAACTCAAGATTATTCGCCGAAGGTTTGTAACACACTGAAACCTCTGTGCAACGACAAACCTGTCTAAAACGATTTTTTCTTTCGTCCCTTCGGCATTCCTCTTTACTCGATGCATTTTTGTGGTGTCTTGGCCTAGGTTGACCTAAGTACTTTATTTATACAGCAATAATTAAGAGAACACTTCTCGCAGAGAAGTCTGGATTAAATATGATTATTTACAAAGTTCAGTCAATAAGATCATAGTTCTAAGACGTCAAAGTTCAATGGGAAATTAGTCCACAAATAATAATAATAATATTCACAGGATGGATAGCTTCCACCTATCAACGTGATACCTAACCACGAGACTACAAGGAGTGCTCGCAAGTTGATGAGCCGAGAGTTCGGGAAATTGCCGATTCCTAGGGGTTGCTTACCAAAGTCCGAATTAATTCGGGACTTTAAATCCGAGCTGATCACACAGCTCTCTGTCGGCGCTTCAGGAGTCTGAAACCAAGTTCGAGCCTCCTAAACGGTTCTTCACCGCCCTCCTCGTTCTCCACCCAGCATTCTGTCTTTATCCCCTACCTCAAGGGGTGGAGCTCCGCCTTCCTTCCACTCTACTGGCTAATCGTACTCTCGGGTGACCAACGACTAACCTTCCCTGTTCCCAGTGGTCAAAATCCAACCATGGGGAAGGTTCTTGGGTTTTGCCACCACCGGGCTATACACGGGTGACACGAAAGGGTACCGCTATTGTGCTCACTGACAGATATTGATTCCTCTGCTTTGTGGCGACTCTCTGTGTGAAGCCATTACTCTTGCGCACGTCTCGTCAACGACCACCAGGTGCAGCTGTCCTGCGTCTGCGGCTGACATGAAAGGAACTGGACTCTCTTTCTCGTGGGAACGGTGCTCTCGGGGAGGAAACATCACAATTTTGAACCTGCCTGCAGCGATGATAGCTTTTTAAATGCACCTGTCTATAACGCTAGTGTTACCTCTTTAGAAAGCTGCTGCAGTACGATCTTTGTTCTTGGAGAACAACACCCCATGGTCCAGAATGTGAGATAACAGGGGAATGGGGTCCTGTTGTAACGAGGAGATGGGAGTGGAGGGGAGGCTAGTGATTGGAATGTGCACAGATGGTTGTTTTCTCTGTCTCCGACTGGCCTGTTAGTTAGTACATAGGAGTGACCACTTGTTCCTTGAAATTCACTTTTGATGTGTGACCTTGAATCTAGGATGGCGCGTCGTAAATCGCTTGCATTTGAAGAAAAACTACAAAACATTTCGAAAATCAATCCAAATCTAAAGCAAGTGGATGCTGCAAAAAAAAAAGGATTTTTTCAGCAGACGATAGCGACTTTTTTTGGAAACAAATAAAGAAATTGAAGATTTGGTTTTGGATGTGTCAAAGCTTCGAATCTACGTTACCGCGGCGAGAAACATTGCCATTTGAAGACATTACGTAAAACGTGGATAATGTCATGAAATAAAATTGTGCCTACGTCTTTTTTTTGTGCATACTTTTATTGTTAGTAGAGAGATTAACAAAAATTTTCAATTTGAGGTTTTTCAAAAATGTTTAATAATTTAAAGCATATAAGATGCAATTTTATATCAGCGATTATTTGTAAGATGAATCAATAAGCACAATAGAATATGTTAGCGCATTAATATACATTAATACATGAACATTGGAAGCGCAAATGTTCAAACTGTCCATAACGATAACCTGTCTATAACGATATTTTTTCTAGGTTCCTACAATATCATTCTAGACAGGTTTTATTACTGTAATAGGAGAGCTTTCACCTGTCGAAATGCCTTGATGGGGTGAAAGTGCCCTTCAAGCGAGTAACGCTTGAGTTGGCCAATGTGGAAGTCATAGTCATCAAATTCGTAGCTTAATGAAAACTAACTTCGTGCACCCTTCAGAAAAATTTCGATTACAGTAAAGCACCTTTTAGACGCTTTTCAAGAGACCGACCTGAAACGTCGTATAAATGAATCGAAATTTCACTCAACAACTTGGATTATTACGAATTTCATGTGACTACTGCAAATTCATTAAAGACGCAACACAACATGGGCAACCCTATTCACATACTAAGCTTCCTAAACCGCACATAAAAGGCCTCCTCCGGAAGAGGATGCTTGAGGAGTGGCAAACCTCATGGAAGAATGGCGATACAAGAGGAAAATCTATGACATCATGCCCTCAGTTAGTCTCCGTCCCACTAACTGGATTAGAATCTTCTTCTCTCAACATGGACCTTTCCCTGCCTACCTCAAAAGGTTTTACCTGTCTGACAGCGATTATTGCAGTTGTGGTGGAATTGGCACGGCACTTCACTATGCCACGGAGTGCATCTATACAGTGTCTTGGCATATGAGGAAGCCAGCGCCAAACTTCGAACAAGAATGGCTGAAAAGGGTCGCCAATAACCTCGTCTCCAGGCAGAAAATTCGCGGGATTATCAAATTCATTAGCGAAAACAGAGATCTTTTCCGGCCTCCCTAGCCTTCAACTTCCCAGCGAGGTGAACTAAGTAGCTCAATCACCGGACATTCCCCCTTCAAATAAAAGAAAGGTATTTCAACATCTAAAGAAAAGAAAACTATTACGAACTAATAGTGTAAAAGTGAAAATGCCTGTGCTGTACATAGTGTATATATTTCCTTCTTTTTGCTTATTTTGTTTTTCTTAAATAAAATTCCCGTGTCTTGCCCATCAAACCGTTCAGTGACCGGTCTAGTCACGGGTACGGGGGTAAGGGTCGGCGTTCTGTTCTGCAAATTCATTTAAAGATATTAATTTTAAAGTTTTTTAAGTCAGTGCTAGTATAATACCACATAGTGTGGAAATCAATATTCAGATTTTAAAATTAAACATTTGCCACAAAAGGGAGAAAAATCATAACTTTATTGCATGTCTTGAGTACTAATTATGAATGTCTAATATGATTTATGTGCATGCAGGTAGGCGTTTAATTAAAAAAAAATCTTTAACTGTTGTCTGAAGTGCTGATTGTCCGGGAATATTAAGTGCAGCATTATGAATCGAATTAATTTCATTGAATGTTTTTTTCACGATTTTTCACGACAAAAGAAATAAGTTTTTCAATGGAGTCTATTTCGTCTTTAAAGAAAGGTAGGATAACTGTTTCCTCCTCGCTTAAATTAGCACCAGAAGATTTGTCCTCTATTATTTCATCGATTGTGAATAATTTCGAAGTCGTGATATCTTTATCACAGTTCGCATACCAGAAAGGAGGAAATTTTCACATTTTACAACTGGGGAAAACGACGTGTAACCGAAGCTTTGCGTCGCATAAAGAAAGCAATTTATCATTACGATCAATAAGAATGAATCGGGACTGTGATGAAGCGACGTATAAATGAGAAACGTACAAACGGTGCTTTACTGTACTTTAAATTGCATGTCGCTCACTGGAACTGCAGCGCCATTTCCCCCCTACCAGCCTAGATATGACGTTTGCTTCTTTCCTTCAACACTTTTTCTGACACTGGCGTAGCGGGGGGAGGTGGCGCCCCGGCCATAATACGATTTTTTCGCCCCCAGCACCGTTATCATCAGTGTCTAAGCCTCTGCAGACTGCTTCTCGGGGCGTGGTATTTCTTCGCCCCCTCGTCGTATTTGACTTCAAAAAGTGACGTCAACGCATATAACCGTGGACAGTGGCGTAGCGGGGGTAAGTGGCGCCCGGAAAAATTGAAGAGCAAAGAAGAAAAAAAACCACCCGTACTCAAATTTTTACTTTTAAGATATTTAAAATTACATTTAAATAAATTTTTCGGTTCAATTTAAAATAAAATCAATACAGTAAATTTTAGGCGCCTTCAGATCAATGACGCCCCTGGGCTACAGCGACGTGGGGGGTGGTCCGCCCGGGCGGTGCTTCCAAAGGGGCGGACATGTTGGAAAACAGTTTTATAACGAAGGCAGATGGAACTAGTTCGATGATTGTGTGCATAAAAATATATATCTAACACAATTAATTTATACTTTTAGCCATTCTTCCGGAAAATTGCCGGTCTGTGAAAAAAAGTCTGGTGTTGTTTCTCGCAACCTACCTGCAGAGATAAAGGGCGCAATTTGCGTTATTATTAAATCAATTTTCCCTCCTAGAATTCATTTTATTTTATTTTGAGGTTTATGTAACTTGTAAAGCAAGGGCGGCACACTGAAAATTCACCCCGGGCAGCAAAAGCCGCAGCTACGCCACTGCAATTAGCCCATTGGATAAGAAGGCCTTACAAGTATCGTGTAAATTTCGAATCATTTTCCTTGGAATTTTTTTCACGTTTTCGAATAAGAAGCTTGCTTGCAGACAAGTGAGGTCTTTTTGCAGTTGGCTCACTGATTCACGAGGCAACTTTGTCTTAGAGTATTTAAATTGCAGTAAAAAAGCACGAAAAACTGAAATCAACCCTACTGAAGGTGACCTACAATTCAATGTTTTCTTATTTCAGCTTGTCTTGATATTTCTCACGCAAAGACTGCTCATATAGAGATTGAATTTAAATCGGTTAAAAATAATATTTGGCTTTGGAAGTTGGGGACGGGAAAGCCCCCCCCCCCCGCCCCGGCTAATCCGGCCCTCAACACCTCCGTCCCGCTAGGGGCCTTGCACCCTTTCGGGTCGGTGTGTGTTCCTTTTCTGTCACCCTGCATACCGCGCACAATTCAAACCCTTGTCAGTCTCTCCCAGTCTGGGCCGGCTGACAAGAATATTCTTAGTAATATGTCGCCAAAGCTGGTTTAAATATATGAAATGTTTTTCTATATAATTTCGAAATCTCAATATAATGGACTAATCGTTAAATTGACAAGGATTATCACCCTATATTTTAAGTATCAGTTTAAGTATAGCTTAAGTATAGTTTAAGTATACAGTAGTGTAAAAAAAAGTCCCAATACGATTTATTATTAGAATATCAACTTTCATGTGGAGCTTTTTGGAGCAGTTGGCTTATGATTAAAAATCACCAAGATTGCACAACACTGAATAAATTGATGTTTATTGTTCCTTTTAGTAAAGCTTTTGTAAGGTGTTCGAGGCAAGGTATGAACTTGTATAACACATTTAGCATTTCCTGAACTGAACTTTCTATTTAAAGAACATTGAACCCCTTAAAGGTCCCGCCCGTCATATTGATTTGCATCGAGTTATCGAATTTTTAGTCTTACAAACTAAAATTGAATCATTCATTAGCTTTATAATTCTACAAAAAAATAACGTAGAATCCACAAGCATCTCAAGTATTCTACGTTTTCTTAGATGGATGAAAAAGACAGCCCCTTCGAATGAAATCGACAGAAGCATCTTATTAGACAGCAAAGAAAATGCGACCCTTAAGGGCTTAAATATCTTTTTAAGAACTCTTCCTTTGAAGTGTAGAAAATGCAAGTACTCTATTTCTAGTTATTGTTTGCGATGGATGTACATATTGAAAAACAATGCTTCCGAAATTTTTTGTTTATGTATGTAAAAAATTTGATTTCTTTCAATAAAGTGGCTAGGGCCTTTGGATGGGGGGTCGCTTTGATTAAGGAGGTGCTGGTGTCTGTGGATTGCGCAGACTCTGGTTTTGGTTTCTGGTGGGGCCTCGGTCCTTGAAGGAGGTAATTTGGTTGCTTAATCCACCCTGCGCCCATTAAACTGATGATTGGTTGGTTTGGTTCAACTATATTAACGTCCCGTTTTGAAGCAACACGAGGGCTATTTTGGGACGGACCTCGTCATCTTTAACCACGGTCAGATGACGCATTAAACTGATGAAATAACTCTTCTAGTTATAGGTATCGGGGGTGAAAGGTGGCGTTATGTCAAGAATATTCGCCGGCACAACCTTTTAATTCGGCTGATCCTTGCGATGAATGCGGCCCGGAACATTTCTAATTCCAGTTCTTCTTGGGCTGCGGTGGCCTAGTGGTAAGGTCTCGGCTTTGGGGCCGGAGGGATCCAGGTTGGAAACCCGATTCCACGGAAGATCCGTCGTGTATGGGGCCTGTTACACGTTAAATCATGCGAAGGGGGCCAACCATCTTCCCGTCGATGTGGTGCCCATAACCCACGTCCACTGCCTCACCCATTTTAGAGTCCACAAGGATGCACGGGTTGTGATCTAGCCTGCAGTTTTTGTACAGGAGGAGCCAGAATACTTCTTGGTTAATTGGGATCACCTTGATTATTTCCCAGATAGCAAAGAAGGTTGCGGAAAGGTTGCCATTTCACTTTCCATAGGCTGTCCGCGAAAGCATTTCCGCGCAAACCGTTTCGGAAACCATTGCCGCAAGGCTTACATGGGAAAGCTTTCTATGAACTACCTCACCGACAAGGTTTGAACGACAAGGCAGCGAAAGAATTTCCGCGCAAACCGTTTAGGAAACCATTCCCGCAAAATTGACGTAGATAAGCTTTTTATGAGCCACTTGTCCCATCGTGTGTAGCCCCGTCCGGTATGGTGGTTATTGCGTTTGCCTTCCAACTCTAGGAACGCGGGTTCGATCGCCGGCTCGAAGGAATTTGAAGTTTGAAGGAATACGACTTTGAAAGGGGGGTTCTTCTCTGTAGGAATACGGCTTAGGAAGGGGGTCCTATTTTTCCGCCGAAGGAGGGCTCTTAACAATCATTTGAAACAAGCTTGAGGAAAGCCTGAAATAAGCTTGTAATAAAAGCTTGGGGAAATCTTACTAAAAACCTTACAGAAAACCTTGTTTCTTGTTGACCTTGCCGAAAGGTTCAACCCTTGTAGTGGAAACCTTTGTGATAATCCTTTACCCTTACTGACGACGAGGTTTCCCCAAACCTTTTAGACAAGCTTTCTCTGCTATCTGGGATGTATATAACAGTGGATCAAAATAATCCTAAACTATCCAAGTCTTGTTCTTCTTTGTTCTTCTGAATAAAGTTCCACACATACCCACCCAACCGACAGGGAGCCGGCCTGGCTCCGAGTTCGGAGGTGCGCTGTAGTGGAAGTAAGTGGATCTAAACGCCTGGGCCCAGGTTGGGAGCAGAAAATGACGCTGGTTAACTCTTTTGGAAACATTTAAGACGCGTTACAAACACTAAACACAAACATTAACGTGCAAAGGATATATATTTGCATTAATTTCTAACAAATGAATATTTTACAAAGGTTTTTCGGATTTGGGCATTTTCCAATTCGCAAGTCTTACTGAACCTTTAGTGTCGGCGCTTCACAACCACAGGTGGCGCTGTTCTTATTGCGCAGGCGCATTTGTCAGTTTTTAAATTTATACCCTTGGACCTTCTCTGGGCCCTTTGTCAAGAGTTGGAAGGAGTGGGCGGTGAGGCCGACTCTCACGTGCAGTCCTCAATTCGAGACTTAGTTCTCAAATGGTTTTCTTCAATTCGAGACAAAGCGGCTTTGTAGCAAGCATACGTCTCGGACATGCCTTTGTATTAAACCTAAACCCGTTGTCAAGAAAATTCGTTGTCACATTTTAATTCGATGCTGCATTGCTTGATCATTGTGAATTGCTGTGGTTCATGTGGTCTGCGGTTCCTTTTGCCGCTGCCTGCGGTCCAGAATCCCTCCTATTCTCCATCGTAGCATTGCAGAAAAGGTTATTGCAGTCGGACCTCTATTTAACGAAGTCGCTAAATCCCCAAAAAAAGTTCGTTATATGGAAAATTCGTTAAATAGAGATTCGCATTTTAAAATACTTTAAACTACCCAAAACAGATTTTAAATTCATAAACACTAAATATTATTAAAAAAGTAATTAATCACACCTTTATTTTGTAAATTAATATCTATTTGTTTTATATATTTTACCCATCAAAAAGAAATCTGCAAAGAAAACCAGAATAAAACAAAACATTGTCCGGAAAATCACTGTATTTTCAATTGAGAAAAGAATTTTATATTAAAATTAATGAATTTTGGCATTTCATCATACGAAGGTTTGTTGATTTCTGCATCATGATCATTTCTATCTTCATTATCTTCGTCTTCATCGCAATTCATCGCTGTATTGTTTTTATTTTTCACACTGTTCTCTTCAAAACTACCTCATCCACATCTTCATAGATACATGCTTTTAAACGTTTTGAACAAGAATTCGTTGAATCATAATTTTGTATCTTATCACGATTTTTTATTATTTTTGATAAGTTGTTTGGAGGAATATCAAATTTCAAAGCAATATCCTCTTTTTTTCACGCCTTTATCCACCTCATGAAGAATTAAATTTTTTTCTTTGATGCTCAAGTATTTTTGCTTTGACATTTTCCAGCTTCAAGGTCATTGATCACCATAAAATGCGTTAAAAGAAAGAATAAGTTTGAAATGTTTAGAAATATTTTGAGAAATAGGGAGGAAAAAAAATATTGGATCACAAGAAAAAGTGCGTTAAATAGAGAATGCACTTCGCTATTTGGAGGTTATTTTACGAAGAAATTCTCAAAATGTTCTTGGTTTCAAGAAAAAGTTCGCAAAATAGAGAAATTCGCAAAAACAGAGGTTCGTTAAATAGAGGTCCGACTGTATTTCATTGGAGATGAGTGTACCAAAGGAAGCTTTTGCTTTCGCGTCTTCCGGATGCACGGCTTCTTTTCCTGAAATCGCCGTCTTTCTCGATCACGTTTCTCAATTTCATTGTTCGGCGTCATCTGACCACTGCTCAGAATGACGTCTCAAAATAGCCCTTTCTGCAAAACCGGAGGTGAAGTGACCGAGCGTCCTGTTTTAACTCGTTCGGCATTTCGACTGCTTATCTGTAAATTTGTTTGTGGTGACCGGACGCGTTGTTCGAAGTCATTCCTTGAAGTCAATGCAAACGGCGTATGTGTGAGGACTGTTATTTTTTTTATTCCCTTTCAAGATGGTGCCCGTTTTAATGGTTTCAATGTTTGGAGCAGAGGTGGAGCGCAGGAGAAGGCAGGGACCCACTGTCAGGGATGCTGTGCCCTCCCTTCGGGGTAAATTTTTGTACTCCGTTGACGCTATTCAACTAATGGATAAATAAAGATTTGGCGAAAATTTGAGGGATCATCACTACACATTGCCCTTCTACAGCAGGTCGTGCCCTCCCTGTCGGGAAGATCGCGCCTTCCTCCCGTAGGGGGGCTCTGACATCACTCCTGGTTTGGCGAGTTGGTACCATTCAAGCATTTGTTATTAACGCGGTTACCAAAAATCCCAAAATTTTTTTTTTCGTCATTTTGGTAACCGCGAGACATTAATTGTAATTTTGTTAATAATTATAAAAGCAGACATTTAATTGCAATCTTTATAAAAGCAGAGATTTGTGTAAATAATTGGCATTCGAGATATGTATATGTGTATAAACATTTAAAGACTGTGATGTAAAACGGATCTTATATAAATCTAATCGTCCCGTTTTCTCGAGGATTGTTTATTTTACTCGGCTTCAAGCCCCCAATCACAACCCGAAGGAATTTTGAGTATGTCTCGAAATTTTATTTTTCATCAATTTCGACTGAAATTGGGAAAATGTAATTTTGATTAAAATTTCATATGCAAAAAAAAAAAAACCCTAGAAAAACTAGAGAAAAAAGTCTTTCTAAGTTGAAACTAATTTATTTTCTAAAACTAAAAAAGATAGCTTTAGATGTCTTTCTGCACCGTGAGGATCGAAGCAGCGAAAAAGTGTTCTATCGGGCGTCATTATAATAACTCGGCCAAGAATTTCAGCAAGGGAGCGAGAAATAATTATTAGCCATTCGTCCTCCGTTTGTAACTTAGTTTAAATCGAAATTCTGATGAAATTTCAGCAAATTCAGAAAGGTGCGTTGGAGATACCAGTGGGAGTGGGCTCCCCTAAACTTTCTCGTATACTGCTCAAAAATTTGTCATTTCCCCTCCCCTTGCGTGGATAAAAAAAATCGAACCTACTGTAGTCCAGAATGCAACGAATATCAGAAGGTTTTTCATTGCAGATTATAGTGATTGTGAAATATTTAAGTGAAGAATCATATTAAAAGAGATGCCTGTGTATTAAAACTTAGCAATATTTATTTTCCATCACACTCCAGAAAGATCCGCTATTATACGAGCGAGCGAAAACAAAACGGGAGATAAAACATATCCATCACAAACTCCGTCTCAAGGACAAAGTGACGTAATCCTCCCGCTTGGTACCAGAGATTGCTAAGTATGAATGCGCATGGAGATAAGTTTTGAAACGAATGCTTAACAAGCATGCGATTATACAGACCGACAGACAGTCAACCCGCTGACGGATTTGGCCGAAAATTTTATACGGACCTACATTCATGACGATAAAACTGTGTACCAAATTTTATCCATCTACCTATTCAAGTTTTTCAGTTATAGTGTTCGCATGACTTCGGACATACAGACAGACAGACTTCCCGTAGACGGATTTTGTCCAATATTTGATAGAAACCTACAAATTATGTGTAAAGGCCACATACCAAATTTCATCCCCGTAGCTCTAATAGTTTTCGTGTTATCGTGTTCACAGACAGACATAATTCCCAAATTGTGTTTTTCGGACTCAGGGAGGTCTAAAACGTGGAGATTCGTCAAAATCTCGAGTTCGAAATTTTTGACGATTACAAGACTTTCTCTTTGTATGTTTCGTATACGAGAAAGTAAAAAAGTCTTCCTAAATTGAATTTTCCAAAAATAAAAAGATAGTCTTAGATGTCTTTCTGCACTTCGGATATCGAACCGGAGAAAAGATAATCAATCAGGCGTCGTTAAAACAACTGGATTTTTCTTTCACATCTTCAGAGCCAGATATATAGAACAACTTATCTAAAAATTTCAGCTCAGTACCGTTAAGAATCAGAAAGATATCGGAATTTTCTCCAGCGCTGTTTTCTTTTAAAGGCTATCTGCTGCCTCCACATAGCTTTTGCTCACTCGTGTTCCTATGTCAGTGACGAATCTGGGGGGGGGGCTATCGGGCTGCAGCCCCCAGAGCTAAACCAAAATTCTTGATTTTATTTAAAATCACTACAACTGCTTGTTCTTAATTTTCATTTAAAAAAATAATAAAGTCGGGACAACATTGCTTTCTGGCTTGACAGGCTCGAAAATTTTCCTAGTCACTTGTACTTGTAGCGTTGACGCGGTCGAAGACATTTTTTGGCTAGTTGTTTCAATGTATTTTTTTATTAAATTATCGAAAGTATTGTGGGTTCTTCATAATTCTTATTGCCAGGTGAGGAATGTCTGCAATGTTAAAGTGTTTTGGTTTGCATAAGCCATGAGTTTGATATTCGTCACGACGATACGAAATTTTTATGACCTCAGCCCCCCTCCCCCCCCCGGGTCCGAATCCTGGATTCGCCACTGTCCTATGCGGTTTTGGATGCTTATCGTTTGCCTGACCCCCCTCTTGAAGTTTGTGCCAATATTTATGGGACACCCTGTATATATAGTACATGGTGTCGAGAAATGTTTTTTTAATGAGGAACGAGAATTCTCTAATGGAGTCGAATGGTCTTTAAAAGAAGGTCAGGGTTCATACTGTATATATGATAGTAAAATTCAGGAGTTTCTAAGGATTTTTTCAGGAGTACAGTACAGAAAATTCAGGGGGTAACGTGAAAAAAAATCAATTGTAGGGGAGAAGAGGGTAGTGTGGGCAATTTTTATAAAAATTGGCCGGAAAGTATACTATTAAGTATCAATTAAAAGTATTAGTTCTCCCATCTTTTCCGATTGTGGTGATTCGGTACATGCGCGGTAGACTCTTTCGGCGCTAAGTAAGGTCAGAAGTAAGAATTCCGGATTCTAGCGACTTTCTGTCAATAAGGAAAAACGGAAACGTCATATTTTTATGTTTTATCATAATTTTATCTTTTGCCCTTCGATTGTAATTTTTCAGGAGACAAAAAGAAATATCAGGGGGAAAAAAACTACAATTTTCAGGAGTTTTCAGGGCCGTTAGGAAAAAAAAAGCAAAATTCAGGAGTTTTTCAGGAATTTCAGGAGGAGTACGAACCCTGAAGGTGGAATGACTTCTTCACGTTCTTCTTCATAATATTTTTCCACCTGCTTTCTAGGAAGAGTTTCCCTCTCAGCAGGAACGAGGAAACGAATGGCTGAGGCAGAAAATTTGATAATTTTAGAAGGGAGAAAAACGATATGTAACAGAAGCTTTGCGTCGTATAAACAAAGTTCTATATCATTAAATAGTTACGAATGAATCGGGATTGTGATGGAACGACGTATAAATGAGAAACGTATAAACGGTACTTTAATTTAAAAAAAAAATTTTTTTTCCCTATAATTGAGAGAGATTAAAGTCAAAATTAACAAACAAAAAAAAATCATTGAAAGATTTGGGCGATTGAAACTGGTGCAGAAAGTTGAAAAAACCAGCGGGAGTGGTCTCCCCTAAACTTTCTCGTATACTTCACAAAATGTGTCATTTTCCCTCTCCCTAGGATAGCCATGCGTCCCGTATATAAGGGTCTGTCACCGTATTTCACTACTCATTCCCGTATTGTTATGTGTTCCGTTTTCTTCCTAAACTCTGTGTCATTGCAATTTTAAATTATGGCAACCTTCCTTTCCCCTCGTATAAAAAATTCGAATCTACCTGTATCGTCTCGTAACCCAGAATGCAATATTTATCCACTTGTTTCGCGTCAAGGTCACGCTCGCCAAAACAGAAGTAGCGCTTAAGTAAACCAGTACGCATGCGCATGGAAAAGCGGATTAACAAGTATGCGATTATACAGACCTACAAACAGTCAATCCGTTGACGGATTTGGCCCAAAATTTTATACGGACCTACAGTTATAGTGTTCGCATGACTTCGGACATACAGACAGACAGACTTCCCGCTGACAGATTTTGTCCAAAATTTGATAGAAACCTACAAATTATGTTTAAAGACCACATACCGAATTTCATACCCGTAGCTCTAATAGTTTTCGAGTTATCGCGTTCACAGGCAGACAGACATAATTCCAAAATTGTGTTTTTCGGACTCAGGGAGGTCTAAAATCTCGAGTTCGAATTTTTTGACGATTATAATACTTTCTCTTTGTATACTTCGTATACAAAGAGAAAGATTGTGAAACGCTGCTCTTAACACAAGCGACATTCAAAACTTATGGCATCGGAGAGCAGGCATTGCTCAAGGTGACTTAAAATTCTTAAGCAGATTTCCAGATCGCTGTGAGACTGCGCGTGATTTTTCGAACGAAAAATCCTTCACTCCCCAATCCAAGTGACATCAGAGATTGAGTAACAGAGCCTGCGGCTCAGGATCTGTTTGTTTACTAATAGCCTGTGAAGAAGAGAGGGAGGGAAAAAAAGAAAAAAAAATCGAAACAAACGGCATCCTTCGGGGTTTTGACACAAACAGCTGACTTTCTGCCCTTCTTGTGGGGTTGCCAGACCGCTCCGTTAAAGCCTGCGTCGCCAAGAGACAGCGTACTTTCGCTCGCCAAGATGATCAATCTCGCCAAGGGGATGCTGTCGTCTTTAAGGCCAGAGGTTCTCAATACGCGCATCCGATGGTATCTCCAACTTAAGGGATTAAATTGGAAAGAATTTTGTTTTCCCTGACTTGTGTGAAAAGTGAAAGTTGTTCGATGGGACTCGCAGAAAATGAAACGTGGTTGACTTCTGGGTAGCAGAGACAGAAGTTCACCAGGCACTCGCTTCTTAAGGTATCCGACTGGTTTAAAATCGTCGTTTTTGATGAAATTATAAAAAAAAAATATATATAACTTAATTTTGTAGCCTGTTTAATAAGCTTTCTAAAACTGTCTCAATTTTTACTTTCTCGTATACGAAGTATACAAAGAGAAAGTATTGTAATCGTCAAAAAATTCGAACTCGAGATTTTGACGAATCTCCACGTTTTAGACCTCCCTGAGTCCGAAAAACACAATTTTGGAATTATGTCTGTCTGTGTGTGTGTCTGTCTGTGAACACGATAACTCGAAAACTATTAGAGCTACGGGAATGAAATTTGGTATGTGGTCTTTAAACATAATTTGTAGATTTCTATCAAATTTTGGACAAAATCCGTCAACGGGAAGTCTGTCTATTTGTATGTCCGCGGTCATGTGAACACTATAACTCAAAAACTTGAATAGCTAAATGGATAAAATTTGGTACACAGATTTATCGTTATGAATGTAGATCCGTATAAAAGTTTGGGCCAAATCCGTCCAAAAGAGGCGTTCAAATTGCATATTCAATTTTCTTTAATCCGATTTTCTTTATTCAATTGTTAACAATTTTTTTATTGTTTTTAAATCAAACCGATCTCATCATTTCAGCAAATCTTTTATTCACGCGCTTTTGCAATTGTTACGGTTGTGGTAGTATAAATTGTTTTTTTGGGAATTCAATTCCGAAGCAGAATTTTCGCTTTAGTTTTCATTGCATTGCATATTTTATCGCGCCTGCTTCAAAGTAATATTTTTTTGAAACGTGGCAACAGATATTTGATTTCAGGTTTGTTTGTTTTTTTGTTTTACTTTCTCGTATACGAAGTGCACAAAGAGAAAGAATTGTAATCGTCAAAAAAATTCGAACTCGAGATTTTGACGAATCTCCACTTAGAAAGTATACGAGAAAGTTTAGGGGAGACCACTCCCGCTGGTTCTCTACATGAATTACAAATGGAGTTACAGCTGTTTTATTACCGAACTGTAAGCGTCATTTTAAGTTGCATGAAAACTTTAAATGCGTTTTCTGAAAAATGATATTTTTGTGGAAAACTGTCGACCGTAACGATGATTTCTCAAAACGATATTCAAGTATTGATATGAAATTTTCCGAGATTGTTTTCTGTAATATGCTCGATGTTTTCCTCTAAAAACTAAGGTCAATTTTAAAATCAAGTAATATTTTTAAGTGTTTAAATACAAACGAAAAGCATTTTTTATGAAAAATTACCAGTTTAGTAACTATGTTCAGCCGTATCTCAAAACTATTTTGAAGTACAAGAAATATTTTATAGCATAACACAGATAACTGTCATAAAAATGTACTCCTGCAAGGATTTATGTATATTTAAATTATGATTTTGTCTATGGCTGTTAGCGTAAGGCAAATATTTTAATTATTTTTCTTCAAATTTCTCATTTTTTTAAAAAAAATATTATTTTGAAACCTTAATTTTACAATATTTTCATTGTTTTAAAACATATGCAGTTGAAAAATAACATTAAAATATATATATAAGCTATTTTTCAAAAAATGTCTCCGAACACAGTCGGATACCTTAAGCAATAAAATATTGAATTCCGTTCATAAACACAGAAATCGAGGAAACAATATTCTCGTCTTGCGCATGTGGGGGAAAGCGGGGTAAAACCGGGTACCCTTGATTCTGGTCCTATTATTTTCCCTACCTAGCAGAAAGATACTGAGTGACACTCTACTAGTCAAGAAACAGGAACAGTCATAGTGAAGCTGTTGATTTCACTGTATCTGTGAAGGTTTATTTGTTTTAAGACGTCAACTTTCTAATTTTCGTTTGATTTTAAACTATCCTCATTACACTTATAAAAAATATATTTTGACCAGCTTACTATACGTTTACTAAGGATTCGTACCCTACCAAACAATAAGGATTTACTCCAATAATTGCGCGGTTTTATTTCGTTTTCTGCAACCTCTGCATTCGGGGTAAAACCGGGTACTCCAAGTGGCGTAAAGCCGGGACAGTCAGAATTGATGATTCCTCCGATGAAGACGATCAAAACACATCAGACGTTGATTTTTATATTACAATGATGTATTTTCTAATTTAAATAAAGAAGAGGGGTTAATCCGATGTAAAAACTGTCTTATCTGTGCCCACGGAAGCCGCAGTGGCGCGGAGGAAGAAGACAACTGCTTTGCATGTGAATTTTGTAACTAATTCTCTTAAATTGTCATGTAAAGTAAAAATGATGGCAACTTTTCCACTGAAAATCGAGTTTTCATAATTTCCCATAAAGTTAACATGAGTTCCCGGTTTTACTCCACTAGTGGGGTAAAACCAGGTAGTTTGACTTTTGACATCCTTACTAACAAAATATTTCCTTTCAGCAACTCGTTAGGCATTCAATTTAATCAGGTGAAAGACATCTCTCAATGAGGTCTAATCGTTCTAAATTATAGCGAGGAGTCGAAGATTGCGGCCCCGGAGGCCGGGTGCTTCGTCCACCCACCCCATCACTGTCTCTCAAACAAGACTTGATGAAAAACAACCCTATGGCAGTGGTGGATACAGTTGTGGCGCAACCTGACCTCCTCCGCCCCAGGGCCGGTCCGAATGGGTTTCAAACAGGGCCCGCGAACTGATTTTTTTGCAAATCGACGCCTTGTCAAAATCAGCTTCCGCCAGCCCTGATCGCATACATGATTTATTTTTAACCGCTACATTATATAAATGTATTTTTTTCAATTTTCTTCTACACTTTTATTAAGAAAATAATTTATATTTAATAATTAAATTGATATGATGAAACATATATAAACACTTTGTATTTATTTAGAATTTTTAAAATTATTCATTTAATGGACACCAAAATATGCATTTTAAATTATAATATAAGACATAACAAAATCGATAGCTGCTTGGTTGCAGGCCCTAACCCTATTTTTACTTTTAACATATTTAAAGTTCTGACAGCCGATTATCGCTGATTAGATGCAACGTTTGAAAACATGTTTAGAAACTGTTGAACGAAGCGAATTGTTATTTATAAGAAAGGCTATTAGTATAGGCTAAGCAATGTTTTATGAACAAGGCTATTAGTATAGGCTAAGCAAGGCTATTAGTATAGGCTAAGTAAGGCTTTATGAGCAAGGATATTAGTATAGGCTAAGCAAGGCTTTATGAACAAGGCTATTAGTATAGGCT